>CATIWF010214637.1:0-70927 GCA_949630135.1 Balakata baccata
CGAAATCAAAATAAACAATGTAAAATCTCATGTTATTAGAACCAAACTACTTGAGAAATGAATTGCGATAAGGTCATTGCAATATCATTGGTTGGCGGATGGATGCAATAATCATGGGCAGTGGTGCTGGCGCCGACACAGAAAAAGAATTTTGCTGCATGCCGATGAGAAGCTCTACATACGTACGTATAATTAAATAATTTGTAATATGGAAGTAGCAGCTGGCAAAAGTTGATGGGTTTTCCTAGGAATTTGGACACAAAGCTTACTCTTTCTCTGTTCATTTACTACCTCAAAAACACACACGCATAATGCAGACAAAGTCCTATTGAGTTGGATTTCCACTTCAACCTCTCCTTTTTAAGTTAGTATCAGATTCAAAATCCCCCATCATCAAAGTGAATCTAATCTGGTCCATATTTTTACCCACAGATATCAACTCAATCTTAGTATTTTATTGTTAAAAAAAAAAATTTCATTAGTATTTTAAGGCACTTGATATAAATTACACCGGATGCACCATAAAAATTTTTCAATAGGACCATTTTTCCTTTTTAAGAATCAGAAAAGGAATTGTTTTTGATATAATAAGGTGAAATTGGTGTAAAATCTTAGGTGTCTCCATATATCTTAAAGGTTTTATAACTAATTCTGTTAATAACGAATATAATTTTAAAGGAGAAAAAATATTTATATAATATTCAAAATTTTTATTTAAACTAAAAAAAATTATGTACCAACTCATATTTATACCCTTTTGGATTCTGTATAATCTCAATTTTAAAACATATTATCATTTAACTTTTTTTTAGACGAATTACTGTCTACTCCTTAGAGTTATATATATATATAAATTTGTCATCCTATTGAGTATTTGTTGTGTTTATTAATACAACAAATATTATTACCGTTGTAGTAACAGTTGATAGACATGATATCACAACCAAAACAATTAATCTTTCAAATCAAGACTTTGATTTTTCATGCAATTTAAATAATTTGCATATCCTTTCGGCTTTTCTCCTATTGGAAATGGGAAATATTAACGTTTAAATGGATCTCAGACAATACCCAATTACTCTACATTTTGCTTTTATCACCATGGAATTATTGGCGCAAAGCCATCACCATAACCATAACCTTTCCAGTTGCTCATATGCATATGATGGTGGATTTGACAAAGCCAAAAGCAATACTTTACTTTCATAATAATAATAATTATGTTCTACCCATTTTTTTTTTAATGAAATGATAAGCAAAAAGAATTTTCAGCTCTTTAATTATATTCACTCAGCCCAATTACACACCTCCTTTGGTTAAGTGAAAGCATTAAAAGCCATATACATGCAAAAAGATAAAGCTAATCTAGCTAGGAGGCAATGCATTTCAACTCTATCCTTAAATACTATAGGCCCATTGTCTCACCATGCTCGTGGGTATGAATCCTTTCCAACAGAATCATCAAAGAAAAACATAAACACATAAAAGAATAAAGAGATACTCGTACCAAACAATGCAAATATGACAAAACCAAAAATCATAATACTTGCTCACTTTAATTCATAATTTTATACTAGATATAATGGTAGAAGTCTTTTTTTTTTTTAAGTAGAAATTTTAAATTGATAAGATGTAATATTAGAGATTTCAATTTATCGATTGTAAATATAATAATAATAATTTTTTTATAAGAATATTTTAAATGTAAAAGGAACTTAATTAAGGAAATGATTTTTCTTTTTTGGTATAAAACCATAATTAAAATTTAATGGTCCTCCAATTAATGAGCAAAAAATGCAAAATACTAAAGAGACGTTATAGGGTGATCCCGCCAACCTTAGCTTGTACAGTCCCTAAAAGCTCACCACTTCACTTTCTGTCTCTCTTTCTTCCTCTTAATTCCCCAATTTATGCATAACCTCCAACGAAATCAAATGCACAAACCATTTTCAATTTTCTTGATTTTACGGTTACCGGAATTCTTCCTTAATTAATCATCCTTGCATGATCGATGGGCTGCTCCACCTCCAGAATTGATCACCTTCCGGCGGTGTCTCTGTGTCACGACCGCTGCAAATTTCTAGAGGAAGCGCTCTGCCAGAGCTACTCCTTAGCCGATGCTCATGTGGCCTACATGCAGTCGCTCAAGTCTCTTGGTCCCGCCCTCCGCCGTTTCTTCGATCAAAATATTGACAAAAATCCGTCTGATTCTCAGCCCAACATTGAGGCTAAGTCTTCTCCTTCACCTGATCGTTTTCCCTCGAGTTCTAACTCAGAGTCGCACCTTGATTTCCCTTCTGATTCCGAGGATGAAGAATCGGGAGATAAAGATTTAGAAATTCATAATCTTCACTCTATACAAACAAATTATTTTCAAAGGCAAAACCCCACTCCTCCGAGGTCAGATTCGTACCACTATTATGCAAATAACGGTGGTTTGTTTCGTTCTCACTCACCTTACGGGGCTTCCTCACCGGACGGTGGTTCTGCATGGAAAACGCCGTCGCCTCCGCCGCCTCCCAGTGGCTCAACTTGGGAGTTTTTAAATTTCTTCGATACATATGAGAGATACGATTTACCGACCAAGGATAAAGAAGGAATTCATGAGCATAAAGACGAATTCCAAAATGAAATTCGTGGAAAAGATAAGTTTGGTAGAGATTCTGTGAACTTGGTGGAAGAGAAGAAACAGAGTAAGCCCAAAATGAATGTGAAACAAGAAGAGAAAGAGAAATCAGAGAAAGAAGAGAAAAAAGAGAAGAAGGATTTAGAGGTTACAAAAGAAGTTGATGCTCAGTTTGAGAGAGCTGCAGAGTCGGGAAATGAAGTACTAAAGATCCTTGATACAGGGAAATTCCGCTACTATGATAAGAATTCTATCTATCAAGGTGGGATCCTCTTAATTTCTCCATTTTTTAAAATTTTGAGATTCCTGGTTTTCTCTGTTTTTGAATATTTTTGAAACCAAATGGATTGATCTTTTTGCTCATATAGGTGTTTCTTCAAAGATGTTCCATGTAGTTAGTGTTTCATTTCTGGAAATACCCACAAAAAATACAGAGTTGTTATCCTCTACAGAGAAGATTCGGTTTGATGAAGATTTGGGTGTGATGGCAGTCAATTTGTCTTTCATTCTCAAGAAACTTTGCATGTGGGAGAAGAAACTCTATGATGAAGTTAAGGTATATGCTTTACTCTTTTCCAAAAAACTTTGATTTTTGAAGGAATTGCTTTATCTTTCTATTTCATCTTTTTCTTGGAATGCATGCATGCTAATTAACAGGGAAAATAAAAATGAAAATTTTACTTTGTTGAGAGTTCAACTTTAATTTGCATATTGGAATAAAAGATTTTTAAAATTTTATGTATTCATTTATTTAAAAAAAAAAAAAGAATGGTAGACAAATTCTTATTCAGCTATGACGATGCTGGATTTAACCAATAGATTTCACTGCTTTGATTATCTTTTGCAATATTTCTGATGTGGTGTTCATTTTTGTGTAGGCCGAAGAGAAATTGCGCATAATGCTTGCGAGAAACTATAGGCAGGTGAAACATATGGGTGGCAAAGATGGAGGTGACAGTAAAGTTGATTCTGCTCGAACTTTGATTAGAGCATTATCTACAAAAATTAAAGTTGCAATTCAAGTGATCGACAGGACATCCATTGCTGTAAATAAGCTGAGGGACGAAGAGTTATGGCCACTCATCACTCAACTCATTCATAAGTATGTTTTCTATTCTATTCTTTCCCACAGCAGAAGTTGAAAGTTTCTCGCATAAATTTGAGTTAAACACGTGGTCCCTTGACTAGTCGAGAAAACGCAATTTAGGCCATCGACAAATTTTTTTCAATCAAGCATTAAAATCTCTAATTCTTGTTCAATTGAGTCTAAATATTTTTTTAGCATATGGCCTAACTAAATTTTTAAAAATTAAGAAAACTACATTTTTTAGTTCATCAACTGTCAGACTACACGTGCAACTCATTTATGTGCAATACACTTAAACTTTGAAAAAATTACTATTTGCCTCATATAGTTTGACATAATAAACTAGTACCTTCCTGAAATTTAAAAAATACATGATTTGCTCCCTGTAGTTTGACATAATACACTAGTAACTCTCTAAGATTTGAAATTTATACTATTTACCTCCTGAAGTTTTGACATATTGCACTATTACCTCTTTACAAGTTTGATTTACTAGACTAATACCCAATAAACAAAAGAAAATATTTTTTTATTAGTATATTATATTCTTTTTTAAACTTCAAGAGGATATTAGTGTATTATATCAAATTATAGGGGGCAAATTATATATTTCTTAAATATCAAGAGGTAGTAGTGTATTTTGTCAAATTATATGGAGCAAATAGTAATTTTCCCTTAAACTTTCTATAAGGGCTCAATTGAACAAAAATTAACAAATAAATGGGCTTGATTGAACAAAATTTCAATGGAGGCGCTGAATTGCATTTTTTTTGACAAGATATGGGACGAAAGATGCATTTATACTATTCTGTAAATGTGAAAGGGATGGTTTAACATGGCAACAAATTATTATCTCTGTATTTAGATGCACATATGGAGCGAATTAGGCTAAAATCTTCTGCAGAAGTACAATTTTTTTGTTGTCTCATAAAATGAGAATATGTTGAACTTATTCAATTTGTTTCGACAGGCTACTTGAGATGTGGAAAGCCATGGCAGAATGCCACAGATGTCAATCCCAAGCAGTTGTCGAAGCAAAAAGTTTAGATGCCATTTTATCCAACGGAAACTTTAATGAAACTCATATGGAATCCGCAATCCAACTCAAGATTGAGCTTCAGAATTGGAATCTTAGCTTTTCCAATTGGATCACTGCCCAGAGAAGCTATGCCAGGGCCTTAAATAGTTGGCTTCTGAAATGTCTTCCATATCAACCTGAAGAAATGCCAGATGAAACGCCGCCATCATCTCCAGGTAGAGCGGCAGCACTACCGCCGCCTATATTTGCATTCTGTAACCAGTGGTCAGATGCCACAGGTAGAGTCTCAGAGATAGAAGTGGTAAATGCCATCAACGGATTTTCCATGACTATTAATCAACTTGTGGAAAGGCATTACGTTTACCTGCAGCAAAAGTTGTCTGTAGACAGGAATTTGGAGAAAAGAATGAAGATCCTGGAGAAAAAAGAGAAAATAATGCAAAGAGTATTGCAGGCCCAGGGAAAGAAGATGGGTAGGGATATCAATGCCGTTCCTTTCCCTGGAAAGGCTGTGCATCAGAGTGAAGTGACACATAATACTAGTCTTCACTTGGGTCTGAAACAGATTTTCATGGCTGTGGAGAAATTATCTGTCAATAGTGTGCAGGTTTATGAGGAACTGTACGTGCATATCAAAAAAGGCGTCAACCTTGGTTAAAACTTATATAAATTGTGCATTTGGCCACTCTGTTCTGGTTTTTCTAATTAATCTAGACGGGTCTTCATGGACCAATTCAATCATATTTTATTTGTTAACAAATATTGTAGGCCATTATTGATTAGATTGGTTCATATATGTTGCTGGCAATATATAATAATTCTGAGCTGTGTTTTTGTTGCTGGTGCAATCTCTGATATTTGATTCCCTTAGTAGGACAAGTTTAGTCATTGCGATCATTGGATGGTGGACTAACTTCAATTATTGCTGGTAGATGCCCTTGGTCAAGTTGAAGAAATCCATCTTCTCTGTCCTTTTCGCCTGCTACACATCTTTAGAGTCAAGAAATGGATTCAGATGAACAGGTTGGACAACATTAGTCATTAACAAAATCGATGATACATTTCAGACCATGTAAGGAAATGGGTCAATTTGTATTTAATAAAGCTTTTTTTTTTTTGGCTCTAAACATTGAAATTGATAAAAGAAAAAGACTATTTTTATGAAGGGATGAGCATAAAACAATTTCTTTTTTGTTTTTTAATTGGTATTTATTAATGACTTTCTGGAGGTGCCTGTCATTCACCACTGCTTGTTTGGACAAAATTACTTAATTATTTTTTAGACAAAAAAACTGAGGAAGTACGAATATGTTGTAAGTTCGGGAGACTTCGGTAATTTACTTTTGGTTTTAAACAATTTATGGATAAAATCAGTAAATTTTTAACTATTTAATTGTTTTTTTGTTTTTTAAGGAGTTAACAGCAGAGGATAGATGGATATTAAAAAAAATAAAAATTTAAAAATGGAACCGAAAAAGACGGTTAAAGGACAAAAGTGCCCCTCCATCACGTAAAAAGGACAACTCAATAATAAGAGAGAAACAGAGACAGAGAAAGCGTTTTTGTCAGTGCAGAAAGAAGATGAAAATTCCTTAATAAAAAAATTAAAAAACGCGCAAATGGGAAGAAAGAGAAAGCCGAAGAAGCGGCTTCTGACTCAGTTGCTCTATTTCTCTCTCTCGCCCACACGGACCTGACTCAGTTTGGAAAAACTGAAAGCTAAAACTAATACCAAAACCTAAAACGAAACCTGAAACTGTTTCTCCTTTTTTCTGTTATTCTTCTTTCCCCCTTCTGTTTCTCTATGGTTTGCCTCTAACACGAAGAATTTTTTTTTTTTGGTGGAAGGGGCGGCCTACTCACTGAACTCGGGCTGAGTTATGGGTTGTTGCCAATCGTCCTTCTTCCTAGCACCTTTGTCGGAGGAAAAAGGTTCTAATCCCAATCACTACGACAATCTTCATTCTCAGCCGGCTAACGGCGTCGACCCTGGTCGTGGCGCCTCTGCAGGTATCTTAGCTTTCAAAGAGTTTTCCGTCTCTGACCTAAAAGCCGCCACCAATAATTTTAGCCCTGAGTTCATCGTTTCCGAAAGCGGTGAAAAGGCGCCCAATGTCGTCTTCAAAGGGCGCTTGCAGAACCAGGATAATCGCACTTGGATAGCTGTCAAGAGATTTTCTAGGGTTGCCTGGCCCGATCCTAAACAGTTCGCTGTAAATACCCCTTGTGGATTCTTCCTTCTTGTTTTTTTCCCCGTTTCGCAGATTTTTTTTTTAAAGATTTTAATTAATGTTCTTCCTTCTGTTAAATAATTCCCTGCAGGATGAGGCGTGGGGTGTTGGCAAGTTAAGGCACAAAAGGCTAGCTAATTTGATTGGATACTGCTGCGAAGGAGACGAAAGGCTGCTGGTGGCAGAGTTCATGCCTAATGATACCCTTGCGAAACATCTCTTTCACTGTATGTCTTGCATTCTAGGGATCTTAATTTTGGTTGATATTTGATTTCTGTGCTGCTTTCCTGATATCATTTTGATAGTGATTATTTCAATCTATAAGACTTCAAGGCTGTAATTAGCTAGGCAAATAGATGAGTTTTAGAGAGAATCTTTTAGTTTTTTAAGATGCAACCGAGCTGCAGCTTATGAGGAAGATTATTCAATAGTATAAGATGTCCACGTGTTATTGTACATTTGAATTGTAGTTACTGTACTGGTGTTTCTTGTGTTCATTTGGATACTTATTCATCACCTGAAAGCAAATTTGTTCACTTGTTCATTTCCGAAGTTTAATTTTGTGGAGTTTACTTGCATGACAGGGGAGAATCAAACTATTGAGTGGGCCATGCGTTTAAGAGTAGCTCTGTACATTGCTGAAGCTTTAGATTATTGTAGTTCTGAAGGCCGTCCATTGTACCATGATTTAAATGCTTATAGAGTTCTGTTTGATGAGGTACTGTCGCTTAAGATATTTTCATCTGGACAATCTATTGGGAGTTATAAGAGCAGAAGTGGTAATTTAATAGATGGTTTTGGCAGAATGGAGATCCCCGGCTTTCATGTTTTGGCTTAATGAAGAATAGCAGAGATGGAAAAAGTTACAGCACGAATCTTGCTTATACGCCTCCTGAGTATTTGAGAAACGGTATTTCCTCTATTTTATTAGAGATCTCATTCTGCAGAGTTTTTAACGTCACTCAGTAATATTGATAGCTTAGTTAAAATGCATTCATTTGATGTGTTAAGAAAATTTTATCTTTTTTCCTTTTCCGTTGTTTGGATACTTTGGGAAAATATATTCAGCTAAAGTTGTATGAGATAAGATACTAAAGCATAAAATTTTATGAGCCAAGTTAGCCTCTTATATATTTTATAAAAATATAGTCTTAAAGTGGCTCTTTGTTTCTGAATAATGAGCTTCTTAATTGATTTGTATTCATAATGGTTCTCATTTTCGTTGCAAACTTGCAATACAAGTTCCTTGATTGCATGATTGACTACTGTTTACTTTATAGTAATTATTATTTTGTTGGCAATGTCGCTGAACTATATGTTTGTTTTAGGAAGAGTCACTCCTGAAAGTGTCATCTTCAGCTTTGGGACTGTCCTTTTGGATCTTCTCAGTGGAAAACACATCCCTCCTAGTCATGTAAGTATTTAAGATCCACTATGACAAGATGAACTTATGTTTATGGGACATTTATTCAAAAACTAGCATATTTAATAGAAGTATCACTTGATGGTGCTTACTGATGTTTTATGTATGTCTTATCACATTTTTGTAAAAAAAGAAAAGTGTTTCGTTTCATTTTTTTTTTTCCCACATTGGAGTATCTCTTTCCCCACTAGTAAAACAACCATACTATGTATGCATATGGTGGTTCCCTCTCCTTTTGCACTTTGTTTACCTATTGTTGCCTAGACGTTTCATTTTTCTCTCAGCGTGTGCTGGAAGCCTTTTGATATGTAAAATTTATTTGTTTTATTAGAAAAATGAGGGATCCAATAGAGTCGAAAAATTGACCAAAAAAGGTTAGCATACTAGAATTCAATTCAAATATTACAAGAATGATGGGATGTTTACTAAATGCCAAACGATGGGATGTTTACTGGAGACCAAAAGATTCTTGTCATATGACTTTTAATAACCTACATGTGGGACTAACGTGGTAAACTAGATCAATTTTGACAATTTTTTGTTTATTCTATACTAAAGATTTCAATTGAATTTTCTCCTTTTTAAAATTAATCAAATTTTAAATTCATCTTTTGAAATCAATTGAAGTTGAATCTACCCATTAGATACAATTAAATTTTCATATATTATTTTCCACGGTGGTTGTAATCACGAGCCATGGACTATATTAATTCTTTCAGATATTCTCCTCAGGGAAAATACATATAATCCTTCTTGTTATGTCAATTAAATTTTCAATTGGATTTTAAATAATTACAAAAACTATTATGTTCTATTTGGTTCATCAAATATTTTCCTTCTATTTCCATTAGAGCTAGCAATTTTTGACTTGACACCATTAAACGGTATGATACGATATGAACTTTTTCACGATACGATACGAACACGTCTAAATGTTTAAATGATTGTATGATACGAAACGATACGTTTAACCAATTATATGACATGAAACGACACTTTTAAATGACAATATATACGTTTAAGTATATACATTTATAAACAGTTAAACGATTGCACGACACAAAAATAACATGTTTAAATGACACGAATAGTAACACGACACGAATTATTAGTACTGGTTTTCATATTCATCTATCTTCCTTGGGCAGTCTTTGATCTAGCTGAGCTTAGGATTTGAGTGAATGGAGCTTGTGCCAGGATACTTGACCTTTATGTTTTTATCACATAGGCTTTATATACACCTGTTAGATTTATGTTCAATAATGAGAAGTATCACCTTCTTTTTTTTAATTTCTTTAGAGTAGCTCATCTTATTTCCAGTGTCAATGTTCTGGTAGTTTGGACTTAAACCAACTTACCTTGTTATTGGTCACTCTTTAGCATTTGCTTTTTGTTGTTATAAGTAATCATTGGCTGGATGTAACAAAAACTGATGCGTTGCTGAATGTTAGAATGGATACATTGACAGCCAATGATGAATTTTTCCATTTTGAGATGGCTTCAGTACGTGTATATGATGAATGTTTTAACATCGTGGACCATAGTCATATACAGACTTCTATATAATCTTTGAGTGTATGTTGATTATTGAAAGTTTGATTCTTTTTGAAAACTTGTTAAAAGTTTGAGATGGCGTCAGTACATGTTGATTCTTTTTAAAAGTTTGATACTGACAACTGCAATTGTTGCAGGCTCTTGATATGATACGGGGAAAAAACATCCTTCTCTTAATGGATTCACACTTGGAAGGAAACTTTTCAACCGAAGAGGCAACTGTGGTCCTTGGTCTTGCTTCACAATGTTTACAATATGAACCTAGGGAACGGCCTAGTACAAAAGATCTTGTTGCCACAGTGGCACCACTTCAAAATAAACCCGATGTAACCTTTCTTGCCCTGTGGTTCATATGATGTTCTTGAAGTGATCTCGATATTAAGAGTAACATTTTAAAATTCTTGCACCACAAGGTCACCTCTATTGTGACCTGCATATCTTATTGATATCTTTTGACTGATATGGTAGTTTCTGTGCTCAGCTATTTTCTATTCACCAAAATCTTTTGTAGTTTGAAATTTATTATTGTTCTCTGAAGACATGCTTTGAGAGATCTTTTTGATGTTCTGGTGTTTATCACCCTATGATGATGGATTCAGTTTCTAAAACCTAGATCTTTGCTTGCAGACTCCATCTTATGCAATGCTGGGAATTCCGAAGCATGAGGAAGCACCCCCTACTCCACAACACCCTCTTTCTCCGATGGGTGATGCATGCTCACGAATGGATCTCACGGCTATCCATCAGATTTTGGTAATGACACACTACAAGGACGATGAAGGAAACAATGAGGTAGTTTAACAACTGTTAAAATGTGTTATTGCTGATACCTGATTTTAATGCTGTGTTACAATCTTTTCTTTGATATGAATGTGTAGTTATCTTTCCAAGAGTGGACCCAACAAATGAGAGATATGTTGGATGCTAGAAAGCGTGGAGATGTGGCTTTTCGTGACAGAGATTTTAAAACTGCTATAGAATGTTATTCTCAGGTGCACATTTTCTTCCTTCTGAGATTGAAAAATGACATTATCATTCAAGGATTATATTGTTCAAGGATGAAATTGGCTTACTTGATTGCTAACATTTGTTACCTTGTGCTCGCTGAACTAACGGCCTTTGATGCATTTAATGCTTGGGATGGGTTGACATGGGCCATAAGGATGAATGCATTAGAATTATGAGTTTTCAACTTGGAAATAAATCCTAAGAATTTCCCTGTGGCCATGCTGCACAGTTTAGTCTCAAGACAGTCCTGGTGATGAATGCCAGAGAATTTTGTTGGCAATATGATGATTCTTTTGATGATTTATCATGTATATACATATATATAGTCCTCAAACATACAAAAAATTAAGAGCATATTCGTTGGTTGATCGTGCAGTTCATAGATGTGGGAACAATGATTTCTCCGACTGTTTACGCACGGAGAAGCCTTTGCTACCTTCTATGTGATCAACCGGATGCTGCCCTCAGAGATGCAATGCAAGCGCAATGTGTATACCCCGAATGGTCTACATCATTTTATATGCAAGCTGTAGCCCTAGCCAAGCTGGACATGCACAAGGATGCAGCTGACATGTTGAATGAAGCTGCTACGCTAGAAGAAAAAAGGCAACGTGGCTGTAGAGGATCTTGACTAAGTGAGGCTGTAATATTCTTTTGTACTTGTAGTTGCTCCATCGTTATGTTGTTGTAACAAAAGTCTGGGGATTAGTGTATTGGGAACTAGAAATATGGATTTCGTCCAAAATGTAACATAGTGGGAGAGGCGAGGGAGAGGAATGATTCTCTTGTATTAGCTGCTGCAGTTTTCTTTCTTTTTTCTTTTTTTCCCCCTCAGAAATTGGATGAAATAATTAATTATATCAGTGTATTGCATTATTAGTCAAGGAATACAATATAATTAACAACTAAAAAGGAAAGAGTTAATTATTTTGAATCTTTGATGTACTCGAATGATTAAATAATAATTTATAAGCGTATTATAATCAAATTGATATAAAAAATTAAATTATTAATAAATTTATTTCATATGGTCTTTTAAGAGAGAACTCAAATGAATAGAGATGAATCTAGTTTGAAACTGCTCTTGGCGGGCGGGTCCGCAGGCTTTTGACTAGGTCGTAAATTGTTTAAGATGAGAATTTTCCATCCACCCAAATGGAGTAATTAATCCCCATAACTGATCTGAGTTTTTACTTCCGAGTAGGTGTTTTAAATGAGTTTGATGGATTTGATTTAGAATTAATTGAGTTAAATTTGAATTCGATATATATGTCAAAATTAGTTTGGAAGTGAGTTTTAAGATGCCTTGGTAATTTTTACGAACTTTTTTTTTTCGTAGAGAATTTTGCCATACTACAACTCCTTGAAACATTGTATTTATGAAGTGGCTAATAAACTGATTTTGATACGTGCTTTGTTTGTGTGAAGCATATAATGCAAAATGGTTTTGATGCATAGCAAGAGAAATCAAGCAACGTAGAGTGCAGCTTTTCCATCCATGAAGAGACTCATGAACTCTTCACCATCTACGGTTTCTTTCTCTATGAGGAGCTGAGCGAGTTTGTGGATAATGTCAATATGGGTTGTGATGATCTGCTTGGCCCTTGAATATGCTTTCTCCACCAGCTCCCTTACCTCTGCATCTACCACATCTGCAGTGGCCATGGAATAGTCCTTTTGGGATGAAATCTGTTGACGAAACTCGTTTATGTCAGGTTTTTACATTGTGATTGTGCATAACTGAAGATTGTTCATAACAAGAGAGAGGCAACCAGTGAATTAGAAAAGCACAATTGTTACCTGTTGACCCAAGAAGGGATTTCCACCACGTCCTCCAATGGCAACTTGTCCAATCTTTTTGCTGAAACCAAATCTCTCAACCATCTGCCTTGCCACCCTTGAGACTTGCATAAAGTCATTTGAAGCTCCGGTTGTTACGTTTTCCTCACCATATATTACCTCCTCCACAACTCTGCATTTGCAATGGAGAAAAATGACTTCTTGCATAAAATTTAATAGCAAAATACCGACTGGAGTGAAGAGTACAACTTAAATAGGCCAAATACCAAATAGGAATTTGAGAAGCAAACAACTTATATAGCAGGAAATACACTAATTAGTCCATAATTGTTTTCGCAGGCATTAGGCCAGATGGGTTTGTTAACCAACCTTCCACCTAGTGCAACAGCCATCTGATTCTCCAAGTAGCTTCGGCTATACAGTCCAGACTCCAGCCTCTCCTCACTTGGAGCAAAAAAAAGTAAGACCACCGGCTTGACCACGTGGAATAATGGATATCTTGGCCACAGGATCATATTCAGGCACAAGTGCACCAACCAAAGAATGCCCAGCCTCTGCATATTGTATTGCACTAAACCAAATTAGCCTCAAGACAATAAATGGAATAGAAAAAGAAACTGGACATTGGCATTTCATCTACCATGGTAGGCAACTAATTTTTTCTTCTCATCCAAGACAACAGCATTTTTCTTCTCTGGTCCAGCAATGATCCTTTCCAGAGCATCGGATATCTCATCTTTGCTTATTTCTTTAAGGTCACGCCTAGCTGCAAGTATGGCAGCTTCATTCATCAGATACTGCAAATCGGCTCCAGTGAATCCTGGGGTTCTACGGGCAATCTTTTCAAAGTCCACATCCTTTGCAAGTGCCTTTCCTCTGGAGTGAACCTTCCATTTGCAAAAATAATAAGTTGAACATGCAGAGGTTAGTGAAAGCAAGATAGCTTGAACATAATCCAATTCAATTTGCTTGAAACATAAAGCAAGTTTTCACCATTCGTAATTTCAAAAAAATTTTATAAAAATTAGAGATTTTTCATGTTTTCCCATTCGGAATTAGGAGTTGGAAGTTAGAGGTTTCTGGAAGTTTAACTCAAATTTTGCAAAGCCTGGTCCCAGCAATTGCCCATTTTCAGTCCACATGGATGTATCCCGGAGAAGTCCCTATGGATTCCAATATATCTAGTATTATGGATTAATCCATTATACATGTGAGAATTTGTAATAATTTTGTAAGTAAAATAAATTCATATAGTTATCAAATATATAATAATAATTTTATAAATATTTATTATTTGCTGCAGATATATTCATTATTTTATTAAAAAAATATTCATTTATTATAAAATTGGATGAAAACGAGTTTTTTGGTTTTTTGTAAAAGGAAAAAATATATAAATGTGGCCTAAATCAAATTTATAGCAAAATATTAGGCCTATAATTATGTGGCCCCTTATGCATTTTCACCAATTGTACCACTTTCCAGTTCATAAAGAAAAGAAACGAGAGTTTTTTTTCCATTTTTTTTTGGTGCAAGTTGAGTGAAACTAAAAACTGAAATAATAAATTTTAGTTTAATAATACTAAATTGGTGATCAAAGTTGTGAGATTTTAAATTCTGAGTTTTCAGTAGGATTCGCTTATAAAAACACTGCAAAAGGTTATTATAATGAATGCAATCTTGTATTCAAGTATATATAGACATGTACCATGATACATTATAAGATCAAAATTGTTTGATATACATTTCGTTTCAATTAATGGAAGCAGCACAAAAGTGCCTGTTTTAAAGTTAGATGCTGAGAATGTTAAGAAGGGAAACTCTGGTTTTCAGTAGTTGCCTGTAAAAACATTCCAATTTTTCCTCCACTTCCTGAATGCTTGACTCCAATGCCTCCAACCCTTTTAACACATTTTGGACTTGAACATGATTGATGGCATTGTTTGATTTGAGATCAAGCAATGCAGCTTCCATTCTTTCCAATTCATTGGTGTCGGCTTCTTCTTCATCTGAAACTCGTTTCAATTGCAGAAATTTAAAAACAATAGACCTTGATTTTGACATGGGCTGAGAAATGGAAGATAGAAGTGATTCAAATACTGAATAACTGATACTTTCGCCACTTATCATTTTAACTAAGTTGGAGTCTTTATTTACTGCTGTTGATGCACACTTTTTTCTGTATTGTTTTCAGATTTCTCAAGGATTTGCAGACGACCTGCTTTAGTTTCTTTCTTGAAGTCATATATGCTTGGATTTCACTTGTTAAGTTGAATTCTCCTCCTCTTTTTCTCCGAATTGATGATTGGAGCTCCTTCGGGATTTCCTTCATCTCTGAGAAAATATCCTTGGTGCCACCACACATATCTAATAGCCTTAAAGATCCTTCCATTATGCAATTTTTTCCCTAGAGAGATGCTGCTTGGTGAGTGGCAATTGAAGCAGATCATGCTTTAGTATAAATCTCTGAGGTTGATCAAGGCCGACGAGGATATTTCTGTTGATGATCTTAACCTATCCAATTGCACCTCTACGCTTAGAGTTAAGGGGTGAGATCTTGCAGGCAAACTGATAGAACGAACATGGCTGGATGCTTTACAGGTTTCAGTAATGGAAGCCATCTTCTGATTTGATGAAAATCGATGTATGACTGGTTGGACAAGACCATCTTCCTCAATTATATAGAACAGCATTTGCATTAGCTGTCGTGTCATTCTGATCTTGGACTGGGCCCTAATTTCTCTCATCACTGTATATTGATCATCTTGATTTTCAGCCAAGTTGGTGGATCATGCTCCAAACATGGCCAACAGGAATCCTTTCATAAATTAGATGAAATAATACAATGGTTGTTAAGATTCCACTTGTTGCCTCCCACTGGCCATATCAAAACTGCAACCCAGTCGTGCCATAAGATCCATGTGCCCTAGGCAGAAATATGATGATTACAATAAAAAGAAATAATAATAATTGGATATACGTATTATTCATATATATATGTAATAAAAAAAAAGTTCAGATATTTTAATCAATCCAGTTAAACAGGTAATATTCACTTACCTTGCTAACCTAGAGTGGGATAAGTAAGTGTTACAGATATTATCCTCCACATCAACACTGTAATAGGAAAAGACATCCACCTTCCAAGTATTGGAGAAGACTAGATGCCAAATGCACAATGTCAACAAATGGAGCATAAAGTCATCATCTATAGTTCAAGGAATTAATAGCCTAAAGAAGAAGCCAAGGTTGTTGACCAGGAGGAGGATGATCATCTTTTTGTTGTTATATGCTTCACCAATCTTGACTCACCAGATTGTTGGTTGATTGACAATAACTACACAAATCATATGACCTACAATAAGAAACTTTTCATTAAAATGAATGAAGCAAGCTTATCAAAGATCCGAGTTGGAAATGACACCTATATAGCAGTCAAAGGTATAGGTACTGTTGCAATTCCAACGTCATCAGGTACAAAATTAATCTCAAATGTATTATTTGTTTCTAATATTAATCAAAATTTGTTAAGTGTAAATCTAGAAGGGATATAAAGTATTGTTTGAGAACAATCAATGTTTGATAAAAGATGCTACAGACAAAGATGTTATTAGGTTCAAAATGGAAGGAAAGAGTTTTACATTCAATCCATTAGAGGAGGAGTAGACTTCTTTTTGTGTGAATAATGAATATTAAGAAGGGAAGTCAAAAGATCAGCTTATAGACTTGAACAATGAAGATACAAAATCAAAATCAAAACAAGAACGGAGAGTTGCAATGGAAGAGGAACTCTCTATGGTAAAAAAGAATCAAACTTGGGAGTTGGTGAGCAAACCCTTATCAGGAATCAAAGAGGGACTGATTCAACAATTCAAAAAGGAAATGATGGAGCTTTTTGAGATGACAAATTTGGGAATGATGAGCTTTTTCTTAGGAATAGAAATTAAGCAGAATGATTTTGAGGTTTTCATCTACCAAAAGAAATATGCCAAGAAAATATTAAAGAAGTTCAGGCTTAATGAGTGCAAAGGTATCAACACTCTTACGAACTCAAAGGAGAATCTCAGCAAAGAAAATGGTGCAGAAAAGGTTGATTAAGCAAAATTCAGAAGCATAATCGGTTGCCTCATGTATATCACTGCAACAAAGTTTGATATTCTTAATGCAGTGAGTGTTTTATCTAGATTCATGCATTATCCCAGTGAGTTGCATTTCAAAGCAGCTAAGAGAGCCTTTCGATATGTCAAAGACACTCATGACTTTGGAATCAATTATAGAAGAGGCAAAAAGTTGAAACTAATTGAATATTCAAACAGTGACTGGGGTGGCTCTGTGGATGACTTAAAGAGCACTTTAGAATAAAAGGAATGTAACACCCCTTACCCTTCAGTATAAATTGTAATATACCAGACGGATAAGTAGTGTTACAGTTTACAAAACCGATAGTGAAACATTTATACCATTATATAAAATACTATAACATATTTTCGAGTAAAAGAATATATAAAACAATAATATATGCAATATAATATAATATTCACTCTCTAATTATACTTTCATGTACAAGAGTATTTATTTTATTTATTTTTACATCATTAATACCATAATAACATAATACATAAGAAAAATATCAATTCGCTCGGAATGACTACCACTATTGCTCATGTAATACTTTATACCTATGGATATCGCTTATACTTGTATCATATTATCGTGTGTTGCATAGAATAAGACATTATCCTATTTATAGTGAGGGATAGTTTTTTTTGAATCATATAATAATATCACATTATAGTATTTAACAATTCAGTAAAGTATAACATCTTCATTATATACAAAATATATATCACATTGTTGTGTATTCTTTATATTATACATATACAATCCAAAACATAACAGATATGTCCCTATACATATGTGAAATGTAAGGAGAGAGATTGGTGAGGCTCGGCCGGTAACTTGTGATTCATATCTTCTATATAGTATACACCTCCAAAATGAGCTAATTACTCAACTCTTCCTGAAAAATGATGCAATTTGAAGAGTTGCGACTCAATGAAAATAATTATCAATAGTTTTCTAAAGTACCAAGTCAATCACAATTATAAGTAATAATCGTCATTCATACACATTTTACATGTCATTCTATTTATCATTATCATACGAATATAAGTGGTAATAAATCATGTAAACATTCATTTGCTTATGCTTATATCATTTTTTTTGTAACCAGACTAAACAGACATTATCTCAGATTTCTATGTGAACATTTGCATTTACTAGCTAGTTTGATCATTTGTAATATTTGTACATTTGTTAGGTCATTGACATTTCTTTTGCTTTTGAACATTTGTTTGGGCCATAAGTCTATTTTTTTGCTTTACAATGTTATTTAGGTAGTCACAATGCCTTTTAAAATCCATATGCATATGTATTTGTAGCAATCATTACTTAAGCCTTGCATTTGTATTAAATTTGCATATTGAATCGTCGATCATTTTTATATAAGAAAACACAACCATATAAAAATGCATTTAAGTCATCCATTACTTATTCATATCATAGTCATATCATAGTAATCATGTAATTCATATAACAGCAAGTTAAGTCACATTGCACATAACATACAACAGTCACACGTACTAGAGAAATTGTTTGATAATTAAACTTATATTTTCTTTTGATATTGAACCTCTGACTTATTGGCTTTCACTTCCTTAGAGGTCTCTAATATGATGTAAACCTAATTGAATATATACTTTGGTTAATTAGTAGCTTAATAAACTTAGTAAAACTTAAACAAATTAAAATATGTATAATATGGACTACCAACTAGGGTTTGGTATTATGATATTGTGACCTTCATGTGTTCAGTAGCTTATAACTTTTTTCTATATTAGTACAATTTATATGTTTTTTATTTTTAATTATATCTAATTTGTATGGTTATAACATATCTAAATTTCAAAATAATTGGTCCATTGTGGAATTTTTGATATAATATACATTCATGTTCTGTTTTATGTCCTTATGCAGTTTTGGGGTACTAATTTTGTATCTTCATATCTTATAACATGTAAGTTATATTTTTATGAAACTTTATATAAACAAATATAAGGTAAAATGGAACATTTTTTATATTGACAACTTTCATCCATTTTGCCTCTAAAATCCTCATATAGTAGGGTACTTTTGACTGGTCAAAAACATGATTGACATCCGAATCAGTCTAATTTTTGAAGGCTATATCTCACAAAATACATAACATATTGAGGTAATATTTATGCCCAAATTTATCTAGGACATATACCTATAACTTTTATGCTTTGACTATTTATAGATTATATCTATAAAGAGCTCAAAATGGGTAAATAACTGACTGGATCTGTACAGGACACTAAGCATGCAGTTTAAATATAGAACATATATGACTCTCTTGACCATAACTCAATATCCGCCCATAACATAGCCCTGAAATTTAGTATACAACTAGATAACACATATATCTATAACTTTTATATTTTGAGTTTCGTCAATTACCGAGTCTATCATATAGAAAAATGATTAAAACTGTAGATAATTTAGCTAGGTTCTTATCCAAACCGGTGTCAATAATATGCCAATATCTTTTTATATACAACAAATTTTGAAAAAATATTTATATATCTATAAATTTAAGACAAATATACAAGTTTTATGTTTAACATATTTCCAGAATCAATTTCCATAGACATCAAAATCGAGTGTTAATATACTGCCTGTTTCAGACCCCAAACTGTTCTAACCAAAATTATCACAAAGGAAATTAACTACTTACCAAGAACTAGTTTTGCTTGAACCAAAATAGCTCCTGGAACTCTTAAAATATGTGAAGAAGTGAAGGATGAGGGTGGTTGTATTTCTAGCTAATGATGGAATAGTATATGGCTGTGAATTGCAATAGAGAATAGTGATAGGTACAAGAAATTATACATTTCTAATAAAAGGATGAGTTCTACCGCCCACTCTTTGGCCATCCTTCTTTTATTTATTATTATTTTTTATTTTTCTGATACTATTTAATTCATTTATTATTATTATTTTCTTTATATATTTACATATATCTAGTCAATACCAAAATACTATTTAGTCCAATTGTCCAATTTAACTATGTTAAATTCTATTTATTTTGATTAAATTATTTTATGTCATTTAATTCCTAATACATTATCACCCTTATTTAATTTATAACTTGACACGTACGACATATTTCTATTGCGATAAATCGATCTGTGGCAAGTTTATCTTGTGCACATGTTCATGCTAAAATTCATATGTATGCATGTGTTTTATGTGAATGACATTTATAAAATGAACATATTCAAATGAAATACATGTAATAATGTATATGAGAAAATCGAGAGTATTACAGCTCGGCTCCATACTATGGGGCTTATTGTCAGCGACTCTATATCTATAATGTTTATTGCTTTATCTTCACTTTAAACTTCCACGAGAGAAAAACAAACTATCGTGCAAAGTTATACAATTCAATGGTATAATAATTTATAATAGCAGTCATTTATAGAAAATATAAAATATAAAATCATTTGTCAATATCATAAATTTATAAAAAATTCTTGCCATGCCTATATATTAAATCACCATAGATTTACCACAAGGAAATGAGAGGTACGTAATATCTCATGATCTCAAAAAACCCACCGAATTAGAGAAAACTATGTAAATAAGTTATATCGCATGGTCCAAAAAAATCCACAGGACTGAATATATGTATCATATGATCATAGAAAACCCAATGAACCATAAAGTATAATATGTAACCACAGGAAATTCACTGGGCCAATCACTCTATTGGCATGCCAATAACTCCCTAGACCGTTATTTATGCTAATATATGTGTTAAAATATCAAATTCTCGTCATATACGAATTTCCATAATATTTCTAATTATTTTATCATTCAAAAAAATAAGACACAAAAATATATTTTTTTTGTATTAATATTTGGCATAAATAATTATTTCTCAATTTTATTTTCATTATATAAATTCATTTAAATCAAAATTCCATTAAAATCATATTTTAAGCATTTAATGACTAATATTATAAATTATTGTACATACCTTAACTATCATATATCGGTGTCTGCCGACTCATTTCCTCTGTCCGCCCTTAATGTCGATCTCATAAATGCGCTTGAACAATAAGTAATTTCTAATTAACTACATAGACATCTTTAATATATATTTTATTGAAAATGAAACTCTTTAATTACTTCACATTCTCTCATATATCATAATCTCATATCGATATTATTTTGCTCGTTACACGCATTTGATGTGTAATTCGAGACTTCGGTCATCCAACACACTTTTCGGTACGACCAAAATTTTCCAATATTATTTTATTATTTTTCATCCTCCAAACTATTTTTTTCGTTTTACTTTCATTTTTCCTCTAGTTTCTATTTTTCTCCAAAAATTCATATTAATTCAACAAATACTTTAAAATTCCAAATAAATTCATATAATCACTTTAACACACTTTCTTGCATTTTCCATCACCAAAATAATATTCAATAAATTCCAATAAATTTTTCAAAAAATTCCATTAAATTTTTCATCTATTCCAAAAATTATCTTCAACTTCCAAACACTCCTTTTTTATCATTTACAAGCACAAATCCTTCAAAATAATTTCTTAAAAATTCGGCCATAATTATGAAAATTTTCTAAAAATTTCACAAAAATTCATAGAAATAATATTCATCAATTTTTCACCATCTCAAGTCTCATTCTACTCATTTTCTATTTTTATTTAATTTTTGCATAATTTTTCTACAAAACCTTAACTCTTCCTTTTTACAAATTCAACATCAAATACACCATCAAACCAAAATCTATTTAAAATAATCATTCAAATCAACTTAAATATATGGAAATTTGAAAGAAAAGTGAATAAAATTTCACCTTAAATTTTCTTGGAACTTTTGGCCAATATGTGATTTTTCTCTAAAAATACTTTTTTCACTCCTACTTAATTCCTGACGGTAATTTGTGAGAAAAAATTGAAAGAAAATTAAGGGAAAGAATACGGTGGTCGTGCAAAGAAAGAAGAAAAAGACGAGTTATTGAATTTTTGTCAATTTTTGGCTTTATATACTCAATTAATGCTTAATTAAGTTTAATCATTGCTCCAATTGGTCAATTCAAATTAATCAAGAAGCTATTTTGGATTTTATCCAAATTAATTTAAAATAAATATTGACTTTTGAATTTTTTCACCAAACTTTCCAATTTTTCAATTTAGTATTTGATTAAATTTATTTTCTTAAATTCCATATCTTAGATGACCTTACTTTCTCAAATTGAACATACCAATATTCTCAGAAAAATTTTCTCTTCGAAATGGACTTCTCGATTTTGCAAAATGAACACTGGTGTGAAAATTAAGTTTTTTTTTATGATTTAGTTTTTTTTAAATCATGCCTGTAAAAATTCATCTAAAGTCCAATTTATAAATTATCAATTTTAAAAATCTTAGATTTCAATTGTAGTCACATTGGCATTATTGCGATAGTAAACGCACATCTCTAACTCCCAGTCTGAAAATTGGACTGTAAATCTGCACCAAAATCATTATTTTAGCAAATTGGAATCCTTAAACTTAAAATATCTTCATATAACTTCACATATGACCTTAAAATATTATTTTCTACATTTTGTATTATTTAACTCGAATTCTCACCGCTAGACAAAAATCATGTATTTTCAGCCCGGTCTGTTGCCTTGATTTACGTACATGATACGAAATCACAACGTTTTATCAAATCAACTCAATATTCATATTAGATATCATATTATTATATTAAATTAGATTTCTCACACTCATATATTCGTATTTAGACTTTGGTTGGTATGCATTTGTATTGTTGTACAAACAATAGTAATACACGTATACGGTTATGGTCTAGATCGCGGACGTGACAAGGAAAGCACTGTGATTTTTGTAGATAGTCAAGCTGAAACAGCTATTTCAAGGAATCCATTGTTTTATGGGAAGACAAAACACTTTAACATCAAACTTTTCTTCCTTAGAGAGGTTCAACAAAATAGAGGAGTGAAGTTGGCCTTCTGAAAGTCAGATTGTCAAGTAGCAGATCTGTTCACCAAACCCTTACTAGTCAGCCGGGTTGAAGAGTTTAGAGAAAAGCTTGGTGTTTGCGATTCCTAAACAAAGAGTGTTAGTTGATTTGTTTAGGACTGCCAAGCTAAAAGTTCACGTGTCCAAGTCCAGATGATCTAGAGAGTTGGTCGACACTTAGCTAGAGAGCTAGCTGACACCAAGAGGAGTGTTGAGATTACTGTTTACTTGGCTTTAATTGTCATATCTTTGTTTTCATTAGATGATTAATTTTTTTTTTTTTACTTTTAATTAATTCAAATCAGTCCAGATTCTTAGGAATCAATTGATTGTTTCTATTTTTATGTTTCATAATTCTAGTAATTTGTTTCTTATCCATGTATTTAAGTTACAATAATTTTTTTTAACAAGTCAGAGTTTCTCTTCTCTATTTTCTCACATTTTCTCTCATTTGTTTATTATAAAACTAACAAGCAGGAATCTCTTCACATTGTGAACTGTGCACATCTACATCTTTAATACAATTATTGGGGCTATTACAATTCATTTTTCTGGCAGAGTTGTTTCCTGCTTTTATGACAGGTTCTAATAATCAGCTTCTCTCACGATAATACTAAAGATTTGCACGAGCTGATTGCAGTCATGTCTTCCCATTCTAGATACAGAAATTTGTCCAAGGTAAGCGTATGTGTGTATGCCTAGAGGGTGGAAGCAACTGGAATTTGCCAGCCTCTGTATGATTTTTTATCTCACAGACAGTCCCCTTTTTCATCTTTAAAGCAGTATTATAGGGCTATTAGAAAATTTCAACCCGCCCCTTAAGTAATGATATCTAAATAATTCAGTTCTCTGCCAAAGTTGTTTCCTGTTTCATTGACATGTTTGAATAATTTACTTGGATAAGAAATTGTATTATATAATTTGATTAAAGATTTGCACGAGTGGATTGCAGTTTTGATATGGCCAGTGGGTGGCAGCAAGCAGAACCCTGACAGCCATTGTTTTGTTTCATCTAAATTATTGGGCATAGTCCACATGCAGGTTAGACCAATGAATAGATTAGCCTGTATTATCGGACATATGTTTCCATGTGAAGTTTATAATAATTAGTTTAATGAGTTTCATGCAGATGCTAAATAAACAAATGATGCTGGTAATGATGATTAGATTCCCGTTGGCCATGATTGAAGCAAGATCCACCAAATTGGCTGAATGCTATTCTATATATAAATTGAGAAACACGGTTTGATTCAACAAGTTCGTACATCAAATCAATTTTCATCAAAGCAGAAGATGGCTTCCATTGCTGAAACCTGTAAAGCTACCTGCCATGTTCGTTCCATCAGTTTGCCTGCAAGATCTCATCCTCTAAATTTAACTGTTGAGGCGCACTTGGACAGATTGAGATCATCCTCTTCAATTTGCCACAAATTATGCTGCCTAAAAGATTTATATGAATCAGTTGATGATCTGCTTCAGTTGAGAAACACCCAGCAAGCACTCTCTGAGGAATTACAGCTTCGTGAATCAGTAGAGAAGGTGTTGGATGGATCAGTCAGGTTGTTGGATGTATGCAGCACCACTAGAGATATTTTCTCACAAATGAAGGAATGTTTAAAGGAACTTGAATCCTCTCTCCGGCGGAGAAAAATTGGGGAATCTGGCTTCACAACTGAAATTGAAGCATATCTGCTCTCTAGAAAGAAACTAAATAAAGCTATCTGCAAATGTTTGAAATATTTGAAGAATGTGCACAAGAATGGCAGCAAGGACACCATTGGAGTGCTAAGAGAAGTTGAAGATATTAGTCTTACAGTTTTTGGCTCTCTGTTGTCTTTGATTTGTCAGCCAAAGGCAACATCTAGATTGACAGGTTGGTCCGTTGTTTCCAAGTTACTTCAGTCCAAAGCTGTATCAGACGACAGTGAAATTGTCAATGAAGTAAAGAAGATAGATGCTGAATTGATTGCCCTGAAATCAAGCAAAAACATCAATGTTGTGCAAGTGAATAATTTGTTCAAAGGATTGGCAGCACTACAGTCAAGCATTCAGCAAGCTGAGGAGGAGTTGGAGTGTGTGTATAGGCAATTACTGAAATCTAGAGTTTCCTTTCTTAACATTTTTAGCCATTAGTTGATATCTCAAATAAGACAGCTTTTCTCCCGTTGTCTATGTGATTCATACAATTTTGTAATTATTGTAGATACACAAACATAAACAAATATATACAGATGACTATAAATACATCAGAGAGTTTTCACTTCAGTTGTGTTTTGCTAGTTACCTTTTAGATGCAAGGCAAAAGCATTTCTGCACAGTAAATTCTCACATAAATCAGATTCACATAAATGTTCATGTATCTAGCAAATAATATACTGCCATATAAACAATTCTTACTTTGTAAGTAAATACGGAACTGATCATAGAAACTACTATTTTTTATATGGCAACAAGTTATAAGCAAGGTTTCAGATAATCATATTGAAGCTTTCAATGCTAAGAATTTTCACTGGCAGAATATCTTTAATGCAAAACTTGAAAATGGTTTCTTCGCATTTAAATAGAAAATTAATCTTATTGGAAATTTAACTG
This sequence comes from Balakata baccata, assembly GCA_949630135.1. Taxonomy (NCBI): domain Eukaryota; kingdom Viridiplantae; phylum Streptophyta; class Magnoliopsida; order Malpighiales; family Euphorbiaceae; genus Balakata; species Balakata baccata. The sequence continues at coordinate 25,506 of CATIWF010214637.1, forward strand.
AAACCATACATCTGCGATGAATAGGAATTGCAATAGCGATAACATACAATAATTGACAAGACACGGCAATTACATTTGACACTCAGATTTCCTTTTTCTCAATTTAAATTAATTCCCAAGACTTAAGATTAGCTAAATGAAAGAAATTAACAATGAAATAAACCATCACCCATCCAAAAGACATGAAAACATAAAATGTTTTCATTAAGATGTAAATGCAGTGTGAAGAATTCTAATGACCTGACTTGTACAGAAAATATTTTCCTCATTAAGGTGTAAATGCAATCTGAACAATTCTAATGACTTAAGTTAGATGATGTTCATTTGATTACAGTACCAAAAATTTTCAACTAAAAAAGAAAGGCATTTTCCAGTCAAGAAGATTAATTCGGTGGTCGAACGCCTTCTTCGTAATATGGAATGTGAAAGGTTTACATCATTGAAACCTTGATATGCTATAAGAATTTTCAAATTAACCAGAAACTGCTAGTTATCTTCCCATTGGCCAAGCCAAAAGAAATTTAGGTGGTAGTTTGTTACCCAGCAGCCCCCAGGAACAGTAAACCAATGGTTGACCTTATTATTGATAAAAATCACCCACACGGCCAATACAATTTTATATTTGAAGGATAGACTGTCAAGATTCCACTTGCCTGTCTTGGAGATCTGTGCAATCTCCATTATTGAATCTTCTGTCCACCAATCAGGGAGGCATTCAGCTCGTGCTGTTTTATATTCCATCCCATTTCCAACTCATAACAGGATAAACAATTGCAAGCGATAAGAGGATGATGGTATTGTGTCTTCGTTTCTCTACACTACATATAAGCTTGGTCTAATATTGGAGGTTACCCAGATCAAACTTTTCAATATATACCCACTTGTGAATACTGCTTTCTTCTGCTGAATTAGAAGATGGCTTCCTTCAACCCAACCTCTAAATCCACTACCCATGTCCGTTCAAGCAGTTTGCCCTCCAAAACTCATCCTTTAGCTGCAACTGTTGAAGAACAGCTGGCCAAGCTTATGGCATCAGATTCAGTATCCCACAAACTAGGTGGCCTGAAAGATTTGTATGAGAGTGTTGATGACTTGCTTCAATTATCCCTCTTTCAACATGCCATCTCCCTTGAAAATCTAGGCCAGTGTGTGGATGAAATGTTGGATGGATCTCTTCTGTTACTAGATGTATGCAGCACCAGCAGAGATGTTTTCTCTCAGACGAAAGAAAGCATCCAGAAGCTGGAATCATCGCTGCGGCGCAAAAGGGATGCAGAACCTAAAACTGAAAGTGAAGTTAGAACATATATGATCTCTAGAAAGAGATTGAACAAAGCAGTTTCCACGTGCTTGGCAAATTTGAAAATAAAGGAAAAGAACCGTAGAGTAATTCCCTCTGACAAGGACTCTTTGGTTAGGCTGATGAAAGAGGTAGAAGAAATCAGCCATAAGGTGTTTGAATCCCTTTTGTCTTTTGTTTCTCGACCTAAGACAGGATCATGGTATGCAGTATCAAGGTTGTTTCAGTCCAGGAAAGTATCATGTGAAAATGCTAATGAAATGGAGAAGATTGATGCTGAATTGCTTCTTCTGATTGGAAACAAATGCAGCCATGTCCAAATACATAATGTATCGAAAGGATTAGAGACCCTGGAATCTAGTTTTCAGCAAATACAGGAAGAATTGGAGTGCGTCTATAGGCGATTGCTGAAAACTAGAGTATCTCTCCTAAACATGCTTAACCACTAAGTGTCTCCATCGACAGGTCCTTCAATCCTGAGGATGTACAATTTTGTTTCACAATTTTTCCTTATGATTGTAGATATATTTTATACAATGGTATTTAAATCAATGTGAATATCAATTTGTGAAATCGGAAACTATTATATCAATTTTCCTTGTGTCTATCTCTCTAACGTGTCAACATTGCTACGAAAACACCAAGGTTCCATTTTGGATAAACACTAGAGAGCTTGAGGAAGATCTAAACCAACAAAACCAAGTAAAAATGGATGGGCAATCTAAATACTACGAAAACACCAAAATCTACTTTACAAGTTAAATGCATGTCAGGTTAAAATATTTGAAGTAAAGTTTAATCCAAATATAAGCAATTATCACTGCAATAAGCAAAGTGAGCAAAAGGGTTTGTACCAAATTAGAGGGAGAAGACGGAATGATCCGATCACCGGGAGAAATTATCCTTAACAGCAGAGCCTACAGAATGCATCTCCCCTACACCTTCATAATCATATCCTCCAACTGCGGCCACTTGAGGCCTCGCAGGTTACCCTCGTATACTCCAAACAACAGAAAACACTGACCAAATTGAGTTCAAATAAAGCGAAGGAACACAATTCCGAAAATTGAGAAAGAATTGACAAAGAAACCTCAGCTTCAATTTGGGATTAACAAACACATTGTTCTCTTTTACTTCCTCTAGCGATGGGAAAGTGGTTCGCATGAGATTGAAAAGAGATAATGAGGATGGCCCACTTAAAGCTTTCATGGCTATTGACCTGTTCTTCATTACCATTTCTTTCTCTCGCTCTCTCTGCCCGCTGCTCAAACGGACTGACAAGTCGAGCTATTTCTTACTACGGTGCCGTTTTGTAGCAATCTAATTAAATTGCATTAATTTGATTAAATTTCAGGCTGTTAAATTATTTAACACTTCTGTTAATTAATTATTAATTCCTATATTTCATTGGCTGCATTGTACTGAGCCTACAAAATCAAAAGAAGACAATATTGATTTTAATGAATTAATTCAACAACTGTGAAGATTCCTCTGGCTCGAGGATAATGAACAATCATTGAGATTTTTGCAACTCTGGTTAGCAAAAATAATTATTATTTTCTTAATATAGTGTATCACTAATTTACAAGAAATTTTGATTGTTAGAGCATGTTATCAGCTTGCAAGTGAGATTGTAAAATTTTACTTGGTACTTGCAAAATCAATTGTATGAGTAAAGAGACCAAATTTTATAAACTTTAGAAATGTAACTTCAAATGATTAAAATTTTTTTTAAGGATTTCACATGTATTATTTAACAATAATTTAAATAAAATTAATAAATAAAATTATTTATATATTTAAAATTAATTAATATGTAATTAATGGTTAGCATAATCAATTATTTATTTAATTAAGTAGGCATATTAATATTAATTATACTTAATAAAATAAATATATTCATTAATATAATTAATATAATATTAAGTTTATTAATATAATTTTTAATGTTGGATTTTATTTAAGTTTTTTTTATAATTTTCTGTATAATATTTTTTTTGTCAATGAAATGTTGTGTGATTTATTTAAATTTTTTTAATATTTCAGAAATTAATTTTCATACAATTTATTACATTTAATGTTAATTAATTATAACAATAAAATTTAATTTATTTCACAATAAAAAATTTTAATATTTTAATTATTAATATTAAATATAATATATTAAAATATTAATTAAATTCCACGAATTAAATTTGAGATTAATTGTAGAAATAAAATGTGATTAAAGTAAAATATTGTTGAACCGTTGAGTCAATTTGGTTTCCAAATAAAGTGTTGTTTCATTTTTTTTTTTTAGAACATACTAAAACGACGCTGTAAAGTGGACTAAATATACAAATCAATCCCTCAATTATTGATTTAGTGCAATCAAGTTCCTGAAGTTCAAAATTGATGCAATCATACCCTCAACTATATTATCTAAAGCGAGTTAACCCCCAACTTTTGATTTAGTGTAACTAGGCACATAAAGTTTAAAATTAGTACAATCAAACTCCCCAAAAAAATTACCTTATATTGAAACGGTATCATTTTAATTAAAAGAGAAAAAACTCTATTCCATTCAAAATCTCTTATTCTTTGACTCTACCCCCATTTTTCATAATCTCACATTTTTTAATCTCTAACTATGATATGCAAAGCTTTTTTGCTTTAAACTTGGGAATTTAAAATGTGTAAGTAAGATTGTGACATTATTTTCTTTGATCTCAGTAAATTGCAGTGAAATGGTTGAAAAAATTGTAGCGCTATTGATGTGCTACTACAATTTCACTGTCCAAAAATAAATTTTATGGACATAATTGAACCCAGGACGAAGATTTTATAGATGTCAAAACTACGAATGAGTTTTTTGCTTTTGATATACAATTTTTAGATTTTAATTTATGTAACAACAGTGTGGTTATCTTATATGTATTGCAAAGTTGATGATGCTAAGTTTTACTGAATTAATCAATCTAAAAGCAATTTTATGCCTTATAATTATGTCTTTTTTAATTATATTAGCTATAAGTGATTGCAGATATATTGAGTAAAAATTTTAAGGGGCTTTATTACACCAATTTTAAAACTCCAGGGGATCGATTGCATCGAGTTAGTAGTTGATGAGTTAATTTGTATCTTTAAGCTATTTATTTCAAACTCAAAAAAGACGACGTTTTGATTAAATTAACAAAATAACATCGTTTTAACTTAGACAAAACAACATCGTTTTATTAGACCGAATTGGTTCAACAGTCTTAAATTAACAGAAGTCTACTTTAGGAGAATAATAATTGTATTGAGTTTAAATTTTAAAAATTTAAATTTTAAGAATTTAATTACACTGAATCATTATTTGAAGTGTGATTCGCATTTGAGAGTATAGTTGATAGGCTTATTTGTACCTTGGCCCATAATTTTCAACAGGATAGTGATGTTATTATAACACCTAAGACAAATATTTTAATAATGTCATTCTTTCTGTCTTCCTCTTGTTTTCATTTCCGAAGGAAAAAAGAAAGTTACGGAAGCCCAGTTGCCCGGGTTGTTGCACCAGTCTGCCATCTGAAACTCAGCTTCTGGTAGTCTATGTAGAAATTAGATGATATAATTCATGTTCTTCAATATTGGCTTGTAGCTGGATTCTAAATTAAAGGATTAAAAAATTTGTTATATATTAGATTTTTAATATATTTTAGAAATAATAAATTTTAAAAAATAATATATATTTGTATATATATTTTAGAAAATTGAATGAATATAATTACTTATTATAAAATGAATGTGGCTGTCTCGGTGCATAACTTATAAAACGAGATTAATATGTTTCCTATTCCCTAATGAAATTGTAGTTAGGTACAATACGTAATATCATAGACCAAAATTTATCATACGTATAAAAAATATTAACAATTTTGTAAATACATAGTTATCAAACATATAGTGACATTTTTCTAAATATTAATCATCTATCATTAAATAAATATTCACTAGTTATTGAAAAATGTTCATTAAAAAAATTTATTACGAATAAAATCAAGATTCATTAATTTTTTGAAAATGTTCATTACTAATAAATTAAAAATATTCATTAGGTCATTAAAAAATGATCATTATAAATAAAATAAAAATTTATTAGTCTATTGAGAAAGTTTATTGTAAATAAACTTAAAAAATTCATTATGAATGAACTAAATATTCATTTGTTTATTAAAAAATATTTATTAGTTCATTAAAAAAAGTTCATTACGAATAAAGTAAATGTTAATTAGTTTAACGAGAAGATTTATTACTAATAAACTGAAAAAATTATATTCATTAGTTTATTAAAAAAAATTTATTAGTTATAATACTAAAGGTTCGTTACGAAGTAAATAAATATTTATTACAAATAAAGTAGATATTCATTAGTTTATTAATAAAATGTTCATTTCTTATATTAATATAGGTTCATTTTATTTTTCTATGTATTTAATTTAATAAATATTTTTTGTATTTTAATTTGTAGGTATGGATTCATTGAATTTTTTTCAAGAAAACTCAAAACTTAACAAAAAAAAATCGAGACAAAACGTACGAAAAATACAAAAAATCGAGACAAATAATATATAAAATATAAAAATAAAATAAAATAACAGTTAATTTTGTTTTAAAATAAAATAAATATTTGTCAATATATAAATAAATTTTTTACTAATAAATTAATAAATATATATCAATAAATAAATTTATATAAATTTATTTTATTTACAAAAATTACTATTATATTTTTATTACTTTTTTTCGCACGAATTTTATCTACGTTGTAATATAAACAACGATGCACGATATGATTTGCGGGTGCAGGTTGGCCAGGCCTTGAGGGATGATCACATACCTTTCGGCCTTCGACACTGTTCAGTGCTCACAAATCTTACGTTTTGGGCTCTTCGACTGATTAAATCTCTACTGCAATAAAGCCTATCGATGATTGGAGTCTTTTATTACAATAATTCCTGACACCAAATAAAAGAAACAAAAGTAATAATAAAATTCAGTTTAATGATAATAATTTGATATCTTCTCACAATAAATAATTTAAGGAGAGATATCATCAATCACCCATTCTTTATTTTATTTTTTTCAATTTTACCAATATTTTTCTCTATTTCTATTGTCACCATTTTTATTTTTATTTTTACTGAATTTATAACTGTTTCTTTTCAAATATGACAATTATTGTATATTTAATACAAATTTGCATTCAATTGAGAAAAAAAAGTAGCTTTTTTTATATTTTAAATATTGATTAAAAATTTTATTAATTTATATAGCCACCACTATTTTTATATAAGCATTTATTTATTTTTAATCATTATTTTATTAATTTAATTACTAAAAGAAAATATGTAAATTTGTATTTAATTAACTTAATTACCAAAAGAAATATATAAATTTAATTAATTTAATTACCAAAATTAACCTTGGATAAACCTTAATTACCAAAGAAAATATACAAACTTATATTTAATTAATTTAATTAAAAGTATTTACTTTGGTAAATCTTGACTAGATTTTTGGTAAATTTTGGATAAACTTTTGATAAATATTGGGTAAACTTTATATATACCTTAGGTAAACTTTTGACAAACTTTTGAATAAACCTTTAATAAACATTTGATAATTTCAATTTTTATTAATTTTTCGGTAAATCTCAAGTAAACATTTGGTAAATCTTGTGTAATTTTAACTTTTATTAATTTTTTAGTAAATTTTAGTTAAACTTTGGGTGAAATTTTGGTAAATATTAGGTAACTTCAAATTTTATTAATTTTATAGTAAACCTTAGTTAAATTTTAGATAAATCTAGAATAAACTTTTGATAAATCTTAAATAAATATTTGGTAAATTTTGTTGTATAATTTCAACTTTATTAATTTTTTTGATAAACCTTAGTTAAACCTTAAGTAAATATCGGGTAAATATTAGATAAATCTTTGTTAAATATTAAGTAATTTTAGTGTAATTTCAAGTTTCATTAATTTTTTTAAATAAACTTTTGGTAAATATAAAGTTTCAGTATTTTTGTAATATTTTGAACGCTTTTGTCATTTTTGAAAAAAAATTTAACTTTTTATTTTTTTGAAAAAATTTTAAGAGACAATATTTTTTATAAATATTTATATACTTTATTCCGTTTTTGTAAAAATCTCATAATTTAATCTAACTTGTTGCTGTCGGAATTAGTAATTGATTAGGGTTGTTGAACGTACATGGATGATGAGTGAAAATACACAAAGTAAATGGGTCTATTGATAGGCAAAAAATCAGGGAAACAATTGAAGCCTTATGTGGAATGTGAATCCCCATTTCCCGCCAAGAAAACGTAGCTGTATTAGTCACAGTCGGCATTATTACTAGGCCTTTGTCTAGGGGTTCTTGTGGACCAGTTTTAGCCATTACCCAAGAGCTTAAGTCCATATCGTGCAAAAGGGGGACCAATGCTCCATATCAATGTACTTGCTATTATTACTATTATTGCATGAATTAGGGCTTGTGTTTTGTACTCGTAATCACAAGTCATTTATGAATGAACTTATTTCGCCAGTGAGATAGCACCAACCAGAAAATTTCATGGCTTAGCTGACCCACGATTGTCGTCAAACTCTGCCTAAATCATTTGGTTATGCGGAAAATCATACCCTACATTAATAATTTTAGGATCCTTCAAATTTCATTTGATTACATTATTATTATGTCAATCCTTTTTTTTTTTTACAAATTTCTTCACCTGAGTAAGATACAAAAAGGGAAATCTTTAAATATAAATAATTACTTTTTATATTTAAATATTTTATGGATTTATTTAGAATTTTTAAATATATAAATATGTATATTTTGACTTGGGAAGCTGCCAAAATTGTAGCTTGCGTTTGCGGCATTTTTTTTAAAGTGGGTCTGGCCTAGAGATAGATGGATGTCTGAGCCCATTTGTTGTGGACCGCCCATCATTGGCTGGACTAGCTCATCGCGGAACAATGGCTATTGTTTAGGGAAAAAGACATAAAAAACACGTTAAAATAGGGAATTTGTATATATGTGAACAGTAACAACTTAATTACATAAATATAATGTCAAGAATTCTAAAACCCAAAAATGGTTTCCTAACTAGAGGTGTCAAAATGGGTCATGACATGTGAACCTGACATGCGAAACACATAAAATTAACGGCTTAGTGTTAAGCTTATATATAATGTCCAGCGATTTAGGCTCTGATCGTGCGTGACCATAGTCGAGCACGCCGGTCCGGTTAGAGTCTAAATTTGGATCCATGGAAAAATGATAAATTATAAGGAAAAATAAGTAGGGATATTAATAATATGGAATTAAAAGATTAGTGGAAAAATTAGGAAAAATTTAAAAATTTTCCTACAGACAAAAACGGTATTATCAAAATTGTTGGGAAAAAATGTGTAAGAAATAGAAAATTTTTGGTACAAGTGGAATTTTCCATAATTAAATTTTAATCAAAATTAATTAAGTTAATGGATCAATAGAAAGAGAGATTAAACTAATTAATGAAACCCACAAACCCAAAACTTAGTATAAATGTCAAAATTTATGGCATTTCTTCACTTATCCAAAAAGTCATCATCTTCTTCTTCTCCTCTCCCTTTTGGCAGACCAAACCCTCCCCAAATCCTTCATTTTGGTGTCTTTTAAGTTCTTTAAAGAGTGGGAAAAAAAAAGGTTAGTTAGAGAGAATATAAAAAAATTGGAGAAATTCTACCATAAAAGTGAGTTAGGGTGATAAAGAGAGAAAAAATTTGCAGAAATTTGGCCATTACAAGAGAATCATCAATATAAGTTTCTTGTTCTCAAATCCAACCTTATTACATGTATTTGAACTCTTTGTCGTTGATTGGTATGGTTGGAAGTGTTAGATTAGGGTTTTGCTTGAAGTTGTGAACTTGTGTTGATTTTGTATTGGAAAGGAAAGAAGTGTAGAATTTAGTTGGAATTTAGTTTAGATGACTTTAATTTTGTGACTTGTAAACAAATGAAATATAACCTAAAATGAAAAGGAATAGGCTGCCCTATGATGGGGACGTGTTTGGAAAGATGATTAGAAGTGTTGATGTTGGGTATATGACTAGTGGATGTTAAATATTATGGAAAAAGACTTGAAATGGATGAGGTTGTTTTGGTTGTTCTAAATGGAGGGAATGACATTAGGTTAATATGAATTTAAATAAGGTAAAGAAAAAAAGAAATGAAGTTATGGAAAAGGGTAGAGGAGCATTAGGATCATTACTTAATATTCATGCATAAACAATAGTTGAATGTGTCATTTAGTGACATGTTGTCTTTTTTTGTTAAGGTCAAACAAGTAGTCACCAAAAGATAGACAAAGGCAAGGAAAAGGGAAAGACTACCTAGCAAGACAAGAAAAAGAAGGAAAAAAAGAAGAATTTTGGGTTGTATAGATAAGTGCTTCTTGGATATAAATTTTGCGTGCCATAAAATATAAAGCTTGTATGAAATGTATACTTGCATGTGACTTAGAAAAATGACTTGTGTGAAAAATAGTTGCCAATATAATTTTATGGTCAATTAATTTGAAATGTTGAGTTTTATGCATAGTGATATGATCTGGAAATTGTGGATATGACATGAATGAATTAAGTCATGGAAATATTTGAATTGCAATGAATTCTACAAGTGCCATATTGCATTTGCATTGAAACAGTCCTGATTAAATTGATCATAACTTAGTCCGTATAAGTTGGATTGTCCTGAAACAAATTGGAAATGATGGCTAAGACATATAGCTAAAAATGTTATGAAGATCATGAATTGAAATTCAGCTTGTATCTAGGTCAAAATTCTGTCACAAAATTTCTGACATAAGAGTACTACGAAAATGCTGGGTAAAAAGTGTTAGAATACTATTAGGTATTTTGACCATAAATTTTAATAGAAAACTCGGATTAAAGTGGTTTTTATTGCATTTTAAAGCTAAGATAATAAGGCATAAAATCATAGAAGGTTACAAGTCAGATTATGAGTGTAAATGGGGCTAAATTGGGTCACAAACCTATATTATAAATCTGTCATGCATGAGAAAGTTTGTTTTATGGTATTTTCTTTATATATGGCATGTTTTACATTTAATAATTGCTGGTTATTTGATATTCAATTGTTAATATGAGCATCTTATATTCATAAGTGTATAAATAATGTCAATAATCCGATGATGGTAATAATTATGTCGAAGCCCGAACACACCTAGACTTGAATTAAAATAGAGAATAGGTTGACATGTCAATAAAGGCAAAAAGAAACGCGCGCTATAAAAATAATAAAAGCCGGAAATCACAATATCAAACAAAAAAGAAAAGCTGGTAATGGAAAATAAAAGAAAGCCGGTAATGGCAAATCCCTATATTCCCATTAATAAGTTCAAACACATGTGTTAAGGACTTGACTTAAAATAATAAAAAGAAAATGGTATAAATAAATATAATGAAAGAATGAGATCATATTTTTACAAGTTAAATTACATGGCATATTGAATTTGTGAATATAAGTGAAATATTATTCATGATATTTGTACTACATTGTGACATGTATGAAATTTATAAATGCATCGTATGTATGATTTTTATCCTATGAAGTATCACTACGTTATTAGCTTAGTGCAGGTAAATTTTCCTCACGCAGGAATAAAAAGTCTAGAATATTAGATTAATTGTCAGAAAAAGAAGAAAATCGAGACGGACAGCAGCTTAAAGCTCCAAATTTATTTTGGTATATTTTAAAGAAGCATTGTAATATATTATCAAGATTTTCTCATGTAACTTATGTAGTAGGGCATATAAGTGCAATAATAAGTAAAAATTCTAGTGTAAAAATATATGTTTCATATCAAGATATAAAATAATATTTTTTTATAGTATACATTTATTAACCAATTAAATGGTTATGGATATAAAAAAAAGATATAATAATAATAATAATAATAAAAGAAAAAAAATGTAAGTATTTTAATTTGACAGATTGTTTACGACAGATAAACGGGTAACATCCATTTACCTTACTAATCAAATGTAGGGTAAATGGGTGTTACAATTTTGGTATCAGAGCCTAGTTAAAGGTTCTCAACTAGTTGGCTAAGGGAGATAATTGCATAATTCATGCATATACATTTTCTTTAAGCTACTTTATTCTGATAAGGAACCCTTCTTCTGACAAAATAGGTCATTATGGATTCCAAATCACGATGGAGGCATAAGGTAGAAGAAGAGGGTGATAATATAGCTGACTCGAGTACTCATTGATAGTCAACATCAGTTAGAGACTCAGAGCCTAATTTATCAGTACCACAACATGCTGAAGAACAGGTTGACTCGGGTCAAACACCTTTTATGCAGCAGATGGCTAGTATGTTGCAGCGGATAGTGCAAGCCATTCTGCCACCAACTCCACCCCTTCCACCTCCTGCACCACCTCCTCCACCTCAGTCAAAATTCTAGATTGAAAGATTGAGGAAATATAGAGCTACAGATTTTATGGGTAGGACAGAGGATGACCCGTCAGTAGTAGAATTCTGGTTAGAACAGATAGAACAGGTTTTTAAGGATCTCCAGTGGCCTATAGGGCACAAGGCTAGATATGTAGTGTCCCTTCTTCAGGAGCATGCCTATCAGTGGTAGAAATCAGTATTAGTGAAATCTCAGACTCCAAATCCTCTGACATAGGATTTATTCGTGGCAGAATTTAAGAAAAAATATGTGTTGTGAGTTTATATTGATAGAAAAAAGAGAGAATTCTTGAATTTGAAATAGAGGAGTATGTCAGTGGCTGATTATGAAAAATAGTTTACCAATCTGAGTAGATATGCAGTAGGAATTATTGAGGATGAGGCAGATAAATATCGTAAGTTTAAGGATGGCTTGGTTATTTGGTTGCCTCTCATCAACATATAGATTTTGCTATATTGGTATCTTCAGCTCTCAGTATGGAAATAAGGAAAAAGATGAAGATAAAAGAGTCTTATACGAAGTCAACAGCTGGTGTGGCTCAGATATCTAATAGGAGAGGGCAAACAGTACATAGACCATTTCAGTTATAGGATGTGAGACAAATATTTTCTAGTAGACGAGGCTAGCAGTTTAAACCCATATCATCATTTGCTAGTTCACCTGCATCAGGGTTCAAGAGGTCAGCTCCTGTAGTATGCCAGCACTGTGGTAGATCTAATTCAGGAGAGTATTGGTGGCTGACTGGAGCATGTATGAGATGTGGGGCCACTGATCATATGAAGAAAGATTGTCCCAGACCGAGTGCAGGCAGTTCAGCACTAGCACAAACAGTAGCATCAGGGTAGAGTCATGGTAGAGGTCGCGGCCAGTTTAGAGGTGGCTGTGGTGGCCATACAGGATAGAGCTATAGTGCATCAGAGACAGTTGTCAGAGCTGAGGGTAATAGAGTTCCAGCTCGAGCATATGTGATGAGAGCTCGCGAGGACCAGGATGCGCCAGACATTATAGTTGGTAAATTTTCTTTATTTGGCTTTGACTTACATGCATTGATATATCTTGGTTCCACACATTCATACATAAGCACATTTATACATAGACAAGGAAATATGACACCTAAGGCCTTAGATTATGAAATAGTTATGACCAATCTACTGGGACATAGTGTGAAAGTGAACTAGATATATAAACAGAGTCCTATAGCTGTTCAGGGTAGAGAGTTTGTAGCAGATTTAATAGAATTGTCCTTTCATGAATTTGATGCTATTTTAGGTATGGATTGGTTGGCAAAGCATGAAGCTATAGTCGATTGTCGATCTAGAAAAGTGGTGCTTAAAATTCCCCAGCAGGATGACATTATCATTCGAGGTGAAGGTTAAACATATTTGACTCATGTCATTTCTATATTAAAAGCTCAGAAATTCATTAGAAATGGGTGTGAAGCGTATTTGACCCATGTGATAGATACCAGCAGAGGGAGCCTAGAGCTCAAAGACATTCCCACAGTGTGTGAGTTTCCAGATGTATTTCCTGATGAATTACTAGGGTTACCACCAGTCAAGGAGGTAAAATTTACTATTGATGTGATTCTTGGTATAGCTCTAATATCTATTACTCCATACAGAATGACACATATTGAATTGAAATAGTTGAAAGCTCAATTACAGGAGTTGCTAAACAAGGGATTCATAAGACCCAATGTGTCATCATAGGGTGCTCCAGTACTGTTTGTGAAAAAAAAAGATGGCACTCTTCGACTGTGTGTTGATTATCGATAGTTGAATAAGGTGACAATCAAGAATAAATACCATCTCCCTAGAATTGATGATTTATTTGATCAACTGAAGGGAGCATGAGAATTTTCTAAAATTGATCTTAGATCCGGGTATTATCAACAGATAGTTAAGGAGTTAAATGTTTCCAAGATAGCTTTTAGGACCCGGCATGACCACTTTGAATTTCTGGTGATGCCTTTTGGCTTAACCAATGCACCGGCTGCTTTTATAGATATGATGAATATGATCTTTAAGCCCTACCTGGATCAATTTGTTGTAGTTTTCATTGATGATATTTTGGTGTATTCAAAAGATAAAGTGGAGCATGATAAACACTTCAGAGTAGTGCTTCAGACTTTGAGGGAGAACCGATTCTATGCAAAGTTATCACAATGCGAGTTTTGATTTGAAGAAATGGGATTTTTGCGACACATTATGTTAGTAAAAGGAATTCGGGTGGATCCCAATAAGATAGAAGCAATTTTGAACTGGAGACCACCTTGCAATGTGACAAAAGTATGTAGTTTCCTCGGATTAGCAGGTTACTATAAAAGGTTTGTGAAGAGATTTTCTAGCTTAGTTGCACCAATTACGAGATTGCTCAGAAAGGAAACCAAGTTTGAATGGACAGATCGGTAGTAGGCAAGTTTTGATAAATTGAAAGCCATATTGACTGAAGCACTTGTTTTAACTCAGCCTACACTGGAAAAAGATTTTATTATATATAATGATGCCTCACTTAATGGGCTAGGCTATGTATTGATGCAACTGAGTAAGGTAGTTGCTTATGCATCTAGGCAGTTAAAGCCTCATGAAATGAATTACCCTACGTATAATCTAGAATTGGCAATTATAGTGTTTGCTTTGAAATTATGGCGACACTATTTATATGGTGAAAAATGTTATATTTACACATATCACAAAAGTTTCAAATATCTGCTCACACAGAAGGAACTGAATTTAAGACAAAGGCGTTGGTTAGAGTTGATTAAGGATTACAATTGCATTATTGACTACCAACCAGGCAAAGCAAATATTGTAGCTGATGCACTAAGTAGAAAAACTTTTGCAGAATTAAGAGTCCAACCTACTTTGAGATAACATGTGAGACAAGCCCAAAAGCAAGATCAAAAGTTAATAGCAATAGTTGAGGTTGTAAAAAAAGGGAAGAGATCCAAATATGTAATTGAACAAGATGGGTGTATAAGCTATACAGGAAGATTTTATGTGCCAAATGTTAGTGAGTTGAAGCATACCATTCTGACCATTTTGAAAGAAGCATACAATATAATGTTGTGTATTTCACAAAAAAATAAAAATAAATATTATTTTTGTGTCGTGTCAGTCATATTAAATGACTAAAAAATATATAATAATGTCATATCGGATCGTGTCGTATCAAATGACAAAAAAAATATAAGCATGTATCAGATCGTGTCATGTCGTGTCAAATGACCAAAAAAAGTATAATCGTGTTTGTGTTGAATTTTATGATCCAAATACAATACGAAAGTTAAATGTGTTACACATGTTATATTTGTGTAATCCGTTTAATTTTCGCGTCGTATTCGTGTCAATCCAATTAATAAATAGATCGTATTCGTATTGATTCTAATTGTGTCACGGTCACCTAAATGGACCAGGTGTATCGACACAATACGAACACAACCTGCCAACTCGTATAGGTAATAAAGTTTTATAAATTGTTATACGGAGTAATTTTCTCTATTTTTAAAAATAAATTAACATTTATTTTTTAATTTATGATATTTTGACCTATTTGATTTAATATATATATATTAGTTTTTGTACAATTTATCATAACATTGCAATAAAAAAATTCATCATAAATAAGGGTTTTTCGGATATATATAAAGTGGAAGTAGGTTGCTTCAGAATAATGAAGATGCAGCATGTATCTGAAAGCAATATAATATAGTTAGAGAAATAAATGAAGAGATGCATGTGCAAATGAAAGTCAGAATAAAGGAATGAAAAGATAGAGGGAAGTTGATTTCGAAGAAAAGAAATAAAAGAGGCATATGTAGGTGAAATGGACAGATCCCTAATTAATAGTTTTGTGTCGATGACAAATTCAGATGGTCCATGGAATTACTGGAGGATAAATAGGGTGTCGTGGTAGATTATAAACTCTGTGAGCGGATGGGCCACCATTCTGGATAACAACCAAATCTTCACTCCACAAATACCTTATTCTTGGGATTATTATATTTTTTATAAAATTTTTATTTTTATCATTATATCCCTTTGAGTTTCAATTGTAGAGTTGATCTTTTTGGTGGATTTCCATGATATCAACGTGGCAATTAAACATATATATTTTTTAGCATAAACTTTTTCCTTAATTAGTCAATATAGCAGTACAAAATCCTCCACAATATATGGAGGACACGAAATCCAGTCATATACTTTTTTAACACAACTTAGCTACAAAGATGCATACCCACTTTGCCAATTCTGTTGATTGATTACTTCCATGTCAAGTGACAGAATCACCACCTACTTATCAATCAATCAATAGAATCAACATTCCGATCTAGCACAACAAAAGATGCATCACATGTTATGACATTATAAGCATGATTATGCATCAACATGCATATTCGATTCTCAACTTGTGCTATGTTCCAAATTCGAGTCTCTCGTCCCCCATTTGTATAAAAAAAAAGCGACATCAGAATTAAATTTAACATGTTAATGAGAAGGAGGATGCCAAGACATGTGCCTTTCAACAGATGAATCATACCAAGATTCTGATGAAAAGTTACATTGATAACTCTCTAAAATTTTTCGGAGTTTTTTAAGCAACTCATGTTGCAATCTCACATTAATTTCCTCTCCTTTAACATGTAGTCGATAAGAAAAATAAAGAAAACGTGGAAATACCATACCCTCTTGGGAGAAGTAATAATGGATTTTGCTGCTAGTTGCGACTGATGAGTACTTGAATGACAATAATTAAGTTGAAATGGGTCCATAACTATGGTTCTTGAAGGGTCGCAAGCTTAGTGGAATATTACATATCCATATATACCAAACAATAGATTAAAGGGTCGAGAAATAAAGATGGATATAAAGACTTAACTACAGTACATCAGAGCAGCGCAGGCATGCCAATAAGGAATATAAAGCTGCTATTTTTTGTTTTTCCTTCTTGTTTTCATTTTTTCCCTCCTCTTTTTTGGCCTTTTTAATTTTTACACACAAACAATAGTAAACGAAAATAAAATTATCTGTAGGAAAATAACAATTTTGCCATTTTTCCCCATACATACATACATAAAGTAGAGTAATTACATTTGTCATATATTATGACTGCCCATTTCTTTTTCCTTCTTTTTTTTTGCCATAGAAATTAATTTCTCCTTTCTCCTTTTCATTTTCATTTTCTAGTCCAGCACATATAAAATTTGAAAAGTGAGAGGAAAAAAAAACAGACATAGTTAATTACGTAAAAATCTATTTCAAGAAAATCCTAAGAAGAAAAATTGTTATATCTATATATATACGTGGTCCCTATCTAACGAGCTATTTCAGTCTGTAAAGATGCATTAAGCTCCATTTGTTCAGCTTCCCACTTTGCCTTAGCAATAACTCCATCATGCAAAGGCACGTATTCCTATTCAAATAAAAAATAAATAAAATTTGTGTCAAATTTCTCTCTCTCTCTTTTTTTTTTCCTAAAAAATAAAGATAAGAATAAATGGGAGTAAAGAATCCAGAACCCATGTATGTACAAACCTCAAGTTTCTGAACAAGCTCTTTAGCATTTGGAGCAGAAACAATTATGCTACGTTGAGAAGGCATGATGAAGCCATCATCCACAGCCTTATCAATGAAGGTCAGCAAGAGATTGTAGTAGCCATCCACATTAAGCAAACCCACCTATTATTATGAACAAAATCTCAGTTAAAACAGTTGATTGGTTCGGGTTCTTGAATAAATCAACTCTCGAGTCTACATAAATGTCTTTTAAAAATAAAAATTTGAACTTTTTGTGTAGCTAATTAATTCAAGGTTAGAGACATGAAGTGTCTTTACAGGCTTGTCGTGGATGCCAAGCTGGGCCCATGTAATGACTTCCAATAACTCCTCCAAAGTTCCATACCCTCCTGATGAAAATTGATTATTAATTTTCATGATAATCGGGATATTATTATTATTATTGTGAATTACATTGATTATAATCAATAGAGAGAGACCTGGTAAGGCAATAAAACAGTCAGAATGGCGGGCCATCTCAGCTTTTCTTTGATGCATGTCGGCTACTGGTCTGACCTCCCCGATTGTTTCTCCAGTTATCTGCTTAATAAAAAAGCAAAAAAAAAAAAAAAAAATAGGTATACGTACAACTAATAACTTAACCCATAAAAAGAAACCAAACCAATAAACTGTTAATTCTATTTTTGGAGATTTTTATCTTTTATGTATACTAATATTTCTCAAAAAAAATTCTCATTTTCTTTACCTCTTTGCTCATCAGAGTTTTGGGTATGATTCTGAAAAGAAAACAAAGAGAAGAAAAAAAAATCATGAATTTGAAGCAAGAAATTAATGAGAAATTTAACCTGCAACTTTTGTACTTAATTTATACATACCCCAATACATGTCCTCCACCACGATGAACTTCCTGAGATACTAAACCCATCAACCCAACACTTCCTCCTCCATAAACTAGATCCAATCTCCTTGAAACCTTCACAAAAAATACAGAATAAATTATTTTTTCAGGAATTTGGACCAACCCAAAAAGAAAAAAGAAACAGAAAAGATGAAGATTATTATAATTATTTAAAAGCATGAAAAAGAAAAAAGAAAATACCAGTTCTTGGCCAAGTTCAAGAGCAGCATCCTTATAGCAATCTTTCTTCCCTGTACTGCTACCACAGAAGACACAGACCCTTTTGAACCTTGACTTCACTGCTCTTTTCTCCTCCATCTCTTATAACTTATTTTTGCTGATAAAATCAGAATTTTCCTTTTTTTCCTTCTTGTTGTTAAGAGGAGCTTACTAGCCAATACAAAAGGAGATATATGTGGGTGGATTTATATACACAGGAAGCCCAAAGAAATAGCAGGATAATTTTTGTCACCCGTGGAATCCTGTAATGCCACGTGGATTTATAACCCGAAAAGTATTTGTTTTTCCACATTCGCCGACACGTTCTGGTTCATCCTCTCTTCTCTCCGTCTCAGCTCGCCAGTCCAACAAACAGGATGAATATATATATATATATTAGACTCGGGTCAAACACTATAATTAATTTGAAATAAAAATATATTATTCATTGTTATTATTACTATAAAGATAGAAAAGCTGTAACTCTACTGTTTTCCGTTTACATTGATATATAATTAGGGGTTAGGAGCATATATATCCTTGTCGTTTGACTGTGTTTTTTTTTTTTGGTTGGTCATCATTCCAACTGTTGACTTTTACTACTCAACGCAATATATGTCTTGTACATTATCTTAGACCCAGTTTCCTACATTCCTCGGTCGTATTCTCGTCGAGGTGATGCAATTGGAAGAAATTCAATAATATTTTATCATGTAATTTTTTTTTTAAACAATCAATTAATTATGAAAATTATATTTATACTTTTTAACTTTTTACCTGATTTGCTGGATCTTTTCTTTTTCCATCGCAAAGAAAAAATTACTATTTATCCTTTTCGATTTAACATAATAAATAAATAAATATTTTTTAAAATTTAAAAATTATATTATTTATTTTATATGTTTTATTATATTATATTAATACATTTTTTTGTTATATTATATATTGGAAAGACGTTAAATTGCAATAAAAAAAATTACTATTTATTTTTGAAATTTGACCTATTATACTATTCTTCATAATATTTGATCTATTGCACGGTTTGACATTTATACTAATACACTTGAATAAAAAATATTATTATTTATGACTAATTGATGTAAATATCTTAAAATTTAACATTATGTACTAGTGTAGATCTCAAATCTCAGAAAATAAATAGTAATTTTCCGAAAATATAATTATGTGGAAAAGAAAACAAAATCATTATTTTCATTAAACAAATAGAATTAATAAAAGTAAATGACGATCGCTATTCTGATTTTAGTTCAACGGTAGTAGAATTAAATAATTAATCACTGAAAACTCACAAGCATTAGAGGGAGAGAGAAGAAAATAAAACCCGTACCTTCAATGCTGTAAAAACAGTATTAATTAAGCTGAGATAATAAAAAATATATAAGGGAAAAAAACTATTTGTACATAGTATGTAAATTCACACTATAGATAATGTAAAATTACTCATTTATTTTTCGGTAAAAAGAAAAAAGTCTAATATTTAAAATTTTTTTTTTCTATGTTGATAAAATTAATTGATCTTTTTTCTTCTTTTTCAACATAATTTTTGTTTTCTAAATATATTCCAACACAGCTTTAGAGAGAATAAATAAATATTCTACACCATTCATTTTATATAATTTTATTTAAGGGCAAATATTACACTAAATTTTGAACTTTGCTACTTTTCACAATTATATCCAATTATATAAAAAATTTATTTAAATTATATAAACTTTCACTTTAATAACAAACTAATCTCGATCTCATTGAACTACACTTTGAATCCAATTGACATGTTAAATGGACAATTTATGTCATCTTCCATGTTATTTTGACAATTTACATACTTC
The DNA here is from genome assembly GCA_949630135.1 of Balakata baccata. Lineage (NCBI taxonomy): Eukaryota > Viridiplantae > Streptophyta > Magnoliopsida > Malpighiales > Euphorbiaceae > Balakata > Balakata baccata. The sequence goes on from CATIWF010214637.1 coordinate 45,794, forward strand.
AAACTTAGCTGACATACTATATGGTATAGATGACATGTCATCTAGAAAATTCATATCATCCGATATATTATTTAGACAATCCATGTCATCCGGTATGTCATTAGAATAATTAACACAAACACCCCTTAGATTTAGAGTGCAGTGTTGTAATACCGATACTATATTTATTATTAAAATAAAAATTCATATAATTTAAATAAAATTTTTATACAATTGGATATAATACGTACAAAGTTAAAAATTTAACGTGATATTCACACTCTATTCAAAGATAAAGGAATGATTAATTAGATGAATTGGGGCAGCAAAATGACAATACTGAAACAGTAGCCTAATAAACCTAAATTGTGAGATTTGTGAACGAGACTGTCACAGTGGCTTTGGAGGCTGAAAGCACCACTCTAAGTAGGTACCACTGGGTTAGAGACTATGCAATAATTTGATTCCTTTTAATTATCATTTGCGGGCTTTAACCTCTAAGCACTGTGTGCTCTGCTAGCCATACAACAAAATTACCCAATAGCTATGGCACTATATTGCAATCCATTACTCATTTATTAATGCTAACATATATACCTAAATTCTTTCTATATATTGATCAATTGATGGAAAAAAAATTAAACTAAAAGTATACTATTAAACTTTCAAAATATAAATCAAATCATATTGAAATTGATTTAATTCCACCCATCGATTTTCAGCACAATCCTAAACTTAGCTCAATCCATAAATAGATAATTATATAATCTAATATGTCATATTTCATATTAACAAATAATAACATAAGTTTTTTTACCATATATTTTATTCTTTATTTTTGTATAATATATTCACTATATAATTACATTTGATTGCAATAAAAATTTATATTAAACAAGCCTAATTCTTAAAGAAAATAAAAATATAAGCAAAATAACCGTAAATTAAAAATTAAGAATATTAATTTGATTTCATAGTGAAAAATAAAGGTAAGCAATTGATAATTGTAACAAAATTAAAAGTAAATAATATTTGAAATTTGAGGTAGTTGAAAAAGTGGGAGAATTAGGGGGGTAAAATAGAAAAAATGTGTAAGTAGGTGGTGATTCAGAAAGTGAGCGAACTGGAGAGGAGGGAGAAGACGAAAGGGCCCACCTAATATTGATAGGTGGAGTGGCGGCCTCTTGCCATTTAGTAAAAGAGGGCTGAGGTTGGTGGGGTGGGGTGGGGTGGGATGGGATAAGGGAAATTTATTTTTTTAATTAATATTTTTCTTTTCAATGTTTCCTACTCATGGCACGTGACCCTTCTATTTCCTTGTGTGCTCTCTCCCGCCACATCACACGTGCAATCCCCTTTCCTACCTTATGATGTTTCTCCATGGGACCCTTTCCTCAACTTTCTACATGCTACACATCTATTCATTCATTCAAAAAAATCATAAATTTCCTTGATTAATCAATGGAGATAGTTTGTCTCTTGTTAATTTATTGTTCGAATTCCACATGGATTGGTTGTATGTTTAAACTATTTGTTGTATATTTAAATTTTTATTTATAATAGTTTAGATATTTCTTCTCTTTCAAACTATCTTTTAAAAAGAATTAGATTAAAAGTCCATTAACCTACCAAATTTGATATAGTATCATATCCTAACAACACTAGAGCATATGTAATTGGTCTGCGAATAGTACATTTTGCTACTTTTATACTTTATGTGACTCTCCACAATATTGTCTTGGACATGAGTGGGAGTGTTAAAATCTCACATTAATTGGTTGTATATCTATAGGTTAAATGGGTAAATTAGTTCATAAACTATATTATATAAAACGAGTCACCTGCTTAACTTTGACTTAGTGTAAATAAATCATCGACCTTTAAACCTAGTGCAATTAAGCACCTTAAACTAGAACTATGAGTTAACTAGGTATTGTAAGAATACTTGCTCCATATGGTATAGTTCACGATTTAATTTATACTGAATCAAAATTGATAGGATGACTTACTCTATAAAATATAGCTTATGAACTAATTTATACCTTTGGCATATATCTAAACTACTACTTATAATATATAGCTTAGCCAATCTTTTTCTCTTGGTCTTTTGAAAGAGTTAAATTTAAAGTCTATTAACCTTTTATCCTTAGTACTTTTCTACATGCTACACATCTATTCATACATTTATTATTATATACAGTTTGAATTCAATAATTTAGAAGTTGTCATAAACCTTAACATGAACAAATTGCTAAGGAACTATGTGACTAAGTTTTATAGTTGGATTTCAATTTTTTTTTTATAAGCATGTATTTTATTAATTAAAAGGAAAAACCACTAAAAGAGAAAATTTGAGGTGATGAAAAAATTCTATTATGAAGTAATAAATCAAAGATGAAGGTATGAATAAGCGTCATACCATAGAAAAAAATGTTCAGAAATAGAATTCAATAAATAAAAAAAAACGCTCATCACTATAACCAAGCAAACCACTTGTTTTGTCGATGAGTCAACCATGAAGGTGTTCTCTATTCTAGTGTGAACGAAAGAAACTTATTCTAGTCTTTGCTTGAAGGTCTCTATAAGATAAAACTTTATGCAAAGCCTACGGTTTAGACTTGTCCACATTAGATAGCCAAACAATAATATTTGTAGAGTTAGATTTAAAAATAATGCATGAAAAGAGAGATGAGTCATATTCTGCTGTAAACTGAAAAGTGTATCTAATTGCTAGAACCTTAATATTATAGGAGTCCATAACACCATATGGTAGAGTGAAAAGACAAAGAATGTTACCTCTAGAATCTTAAAAAACACCTCAGATCTAAGCAGGTCTTTGCTTACCAAGAGAAAAGCTATCAGTATTTCATTTGACATAGTTTGGAGGAGGAGCAATTCATGTAAATATTGGAGTATAGATTTTGACAGGAGGTCTATGAAACTTAATAGCATCCACTTCTCAAAGGAAATCGTGATTCTGTAAAACACTTTTATCACTAACCACCCGTAACTATGCTTTAGATCTATAACCAACGACAGAGAAAAGGCTTTTGGATTTGATAGCTCTTCTCTTGAAAACAACTTTATTATGTTCTCGATAGATAGACCATAGAAGTGGTATGAAAAATAATAGATCATATCTTCTTTTGGAAAAAACCTATAACAAGGAACTCCCACTAGTCGAAGAGCTCTCGTATTGATTTTGGGTTCACCCAAGAAATCCTCTACGAAGCACAGAACTTGTACCACAAGGGGCTAACAAAAATGCATAGAACTAATAAATGGTCCACAGATTCCACCACTCTGTTGCATAGGGGGCACAAATTATTATTGACAGGAATAACTGCATTCAAAGCTTCTGTTATATTCAATTTATTGAGGGTAGCAAGCCAAAAAAAAATTCTCTAACTTTTGTTGGAAAGAGATTTTCAAATTCTAGCCACATAGGAAGTATGGCGTTAGATATAACATCAATTGCAAATTTGACTAAATAATTATCGCTAGAATTTCAATTATTATAATTCTGCCTTTCAAATGATATATGGGTCTACCCATATATTCCGATTAATTCTTACATATACCGAATATATATAAATTTAACTAATGAAAATATTACATATTCTTTTATTGATATACTCTTTCATTAATTAGTTCAATCTACATAAATTACAGAGGGCTTCTGTGGTGCACTCGATATAAATTACACTTGATACTTTAGGACTATTGGATCATCAACTTTTAATCTCAACTATTCATTATCAACGGATGAGATTAAAAGTTTATAATATAATAATTTTAAGACACCCAGTATAAATTATACCGGATGCACCATAGAATTCCTCTAAATTACATATTCTTTTATTGATATACTCTTTCATTAATTAGTTCATTCCACATAAACTCAGTCTCTTTTATTAATTTAGTCAATATAAGCTTTATTTATACAATAATTTTTCTTGTGAAATTAACCTTTTCAATTTATGGAAGGAGGAAAACATTGGAATTGTTGGTGGTAGCTTTTTGAAAAAAATAAGCTTGTCGGCATCCTACATACATATTAATTAAATTAAAAGAGATTTTGTGGTGCATATAGTGTAAATTACACTTGATGATTTAGGATCATTGAATCATCAATTTTTAATTTCAACCTTTCATTATGAACAGATGAGATTTAGTGATAGCGTCCAATCTCTTTGGGAGCCTTTTAGGCAATTATATGACCCCACATCCAACCTTTGCATCCTTAGCTACTGCTAACGTACTTTGCTTGAGGAATAAAATTTGTCATTATATTCCTAATTAAATTAACTTCTACCCTTTTCTCTTCAACCACTCCTTTTCTTGAATTGGTCAGAAAAGATTTTTTTTTTTTTTTAAGTTGATGTAACTGGGTTTAATTAATTTACTAATCTTCTCTGAAATTTCCTAGAATTAAGAGTCTTCACCTAAGGCACGGAATTGGACTATTACCCTATCAACGGCAACGCAATGTCTAAATTAACATTCAAAGGATGTGAAAAGCCAAATTCTGTCAACTTTACGCAGTGATGGCTTATTAATTTTCAGGTTATACATTCACTTGAAAATAAATAATTTCATTCTTTTAATTTTTTTTAAAATAAATATAATAATATATAAATTAATTTATCTCCTTAAAGTATATTAGAAATTTATTTTACATTTTTTGATGTAGAGATTTGATTTAGAGATTTTGACTTTGCCACTACATGAGACAATTTTACATTCATGCATTGATATTCTTAAGAGGAAGAGAGAGACCTCTGAAACCCATTGTTTCAACCAGGAAGTTTTTCCGTGTACAACTTGTTGTCTAGGATTATTACTTCCACCGAAAATGATCACCTCACTCAACAATTTATTATTCTAATTAATGTTCATAATTTCTCATTAAAAAAATCTTTATTTTCTGTTTACTATCAAGATATATTAAGTATCAATTTAGCTTTCAAAATTACTTTAATAGTGATTAATTCATCATAAAATCAACTTTTGAATAAAATTAGCACTAAATTTTTTTTTATCATCCACCGCATTTCATGCATCTCCAAAACTATTTTTTTTATAAAATTCTAAGAAATAAAAATAAAATAATTGTAAATGAAAAATTGTGTGCTAATTTAAAGTAAAAATTGATTTTGAGATATAGAAAAAACTGCCAATTCATAACTTAAACTTGTACAAGTTTGAACACCCTGTGTTTCTTTTGAACCCCGTCAAGAATTAGAGGTTTACCATCGATCATTGCCTTACGAAATATTTTCAAAAGGGCAGCTACTAAATATTGAATATCGGTTGGATGATAATTAAATTTGTTAATCAAACAAATTAAACCTGTTGAGCTCATGATGGTCTTTTACTATTTTTATATCCACATTTTCAACAAGAGGTATGACTTTTGCTTGTATATGTGTCATGAGTTATTAAGTAATTTGTCTTTAGCACCATGAATTTCAAACCAAAATAAGCCATATGTGGAAGCAGGTGGACTTGTTTTACTTAAACTCCAATATTAATTAATATTTATCACTTGGCCTGTTACGTCAAGTAATATTGATCACCTTTTCAAAAATATTATTTTTCTCCTTCTTTTTTCTTTCTCAACTACTTCCTCAACTCAAAAGTATCAATCATTCACCACTTTGCTGACTTTGAATTATATATATATAATTCATATTTTTATTTGGCATAAGCCATGGTCGCTAATGATATTTATTTATTAAATCTTAATACAGTTTTTTAAAATCCAATTTTTATTTTTTAAATTATTCAAATTTTGTTTTTCTATTTACATAAAATAATCGTTAATTTTGATAAGAGTTTTAGAGAGGAAAATTTTCTAACATTACTAATTGATTAAATAAGTAAGCATATTATTTGTTGAAAATAATAAAAAAATTGAAAAAAAAAAAGATAATTATACTGTTTTTTTTTTTTTTTTTTAGTTTCGAGATTGAAATTATGTGCTGGCAAGTTAATTAAATAGCAAATTTGACTAAAGAGTGACAAAGTTTGAACTTGGTTACAAAAGGCAGAAGGATTCTACTGTTTCTAGTTAGATGAAGGAATTATGGAGAATCTAAAGTACACCCAGTTTGGTAGTAACCGATCGAAAAGAGATACATATCACCTAGGAGGGGATATATTTGATTTTGTCAGGTTGAGAAATTGATCTTACTCAACGTACGATTGGTTTCATTATTTCCAAAAAATATTAATGTGGTCCGCGATTCCAAACTTTAATTTGAATCGTTTCATAAGTTTATAGATACATCAAACTAATTACCGTGGAGTAAATATTTAATTATGTGCAATAAAAGTACAACTAGCTAGCTATTGTATTTTAAATGAAATATTTAGTTGAAATTTATTTTTATTTTTTTTTTTTTGTAGTAGGAAGTAGAGAGATGTAGTATCTCACAAATATATTTAAAGAACTTAGTAAGCTGTGAGAGTTATACAATAGAAGATACTTATCATCGCACTTACTATAAAGGCTAAACTACACTTAGTATGAAAGCGAAAACTTAATTCAATATTTCATCATCTCAAAAACAAATATTTTTACTACTTGAGTTAAGCCTGTTGGTTAAAATTTATTTATGACACTAATTGGACTAGAATATTTAATATCGAATTAAACCTATATATAAAACTAATTAATTAGTATATATGTAATGAAATAGTCACAATAATATATGGTAAGAGATTATTAATTCCATATCCAACCTTTACAAAATATATACATATATATAATCAATAAAAAGTTCTCAAAATGACATGCACCAACAGTTAACTCCAAGAGTTAATTTCTATTGACTGAACTTATTTGAATGAATCTGCCAAGTAGATCAGAAGAATGTTATTGCATTTTATGTCAAATTCCATACTTAATTAGGATAGAGGATACTATCCAAGAAAATTCCCAAGAATTTGAAGGAAGGTTACGCACTAGAGAATTGTGAATCTTCATCACAGATCTCTTGTTGAGTCCAGGCAGAACAACAGCATCTCCAGTTGTAACTCATACTCTCTCTCTCTCTCTCTACACATATATAACTTGTATGAAAACAATCTTCATTAAAAAAATATTGTCTGTTTGAATTTTTTAAAGCTTCCATGCATATGCAGCAAAAATTTGTCTGGTCTGCGACAGCTAATTAATTAAAACACAGGCTGGCACCGAATGCTTGTGCATGCATGCATTACAAAATCAGTCTAAATATTCAACATCACCATATCTTAACCACTTCTATCCCTCTCTATCTCTTATCTCTTATCCATTGTTGTTGAAATGGACTGGAATTATCAAACCGAACTGACCCATCAAATCGAAAAATAAAAATCAAGAATCAGCATGGTTTGATTAAAAATAAAAAAGAATTTACTCTCATATAAATTTTCCAGATTTTATAATTATTATTGATATACAAATTATATTTAGAAATGTTGAACTTCGATTGAAGCGAATTGAACCAAGATTGAATCACCAACATAAATCGGGTCTAATTTTGAAAATATTGCTCTTTATCTTTCCTCGGAGGAACCTTCCTTGGGACAAATTTGGTCCCCAGGAAGTCACAAAGTAACCCAATTCCGTACATCATGGGATAATATTTTCATCAACTTTTTTAAAAAAGATCTGAGATCTAATAATTCAGCATAATTTATCTTAATTATTTTCTATAAAGACCCTAAAGCTACTGATCATAGGCTCCTATCTTCTATTACCAAACTCTACCTATTCTTCAATTCTTGTTTCTTTGAATCGAATAAACAAAATTATGGCACTCCCTAACTTCAATGCTTTCAGAGAACTACACAACTCTGCAAATGATCTTCTCCACTCGCCGGAAATTCAAGAAGTTCTCGGCGGAGAAGATCAAGAAAAATGGGTTCATCAAGTCTCTGAGGCATCCTTAAAAATGTTAGACGTTTGTGGCATTTGTAAAGATGTTCTTCTTCTTGTAAAGGAACATCTTTTCGACCTAAAGTTCACTTTACGCAGAAAAATGTTCAGTGAGCCAAATATGAACGCTAAGATTTCTGCCTATAATCACTACAGAAATAAGCTAAAGAAAGAGACACACAAATGCCTAAGGTCGCTGAAAGCAATGGCCACCAAATCTTTGGCCGTGACTTCAGATATCTCAGCCGTAGATCACAGGCTTGTGGTTGTAGCACAAGTAATAAGAGAAGTGAGAGTGATGACAATCTCCATAGTTGAATCTTTATTGTCTCTGATTTCTATACCATGGCTGGATCAGAAATTGAATAAACAGTCTCTGAGGTCAAAGTTGTTTAGATCATCAAGAGGTCAAAGCCTGTATGAATTTTGTGACGAAACGGCGCTTCAGAGTGCAAATAAGAGACTGGAGGCAGTGGAGATTGCCATTGAAGATCTTGAAGTGGAATTAGAGTGCATGTTTAGGCGTTTGATCCAAACTAGGGTTTCACTTCTTAATATACTTACCAATTAATTGTAATTATTGTTTTATGGGATTAATTTTAATTTCCATAGCTAACCAGTTACCCCTCAATAGAAATTAATTATTGTATTTATTTTTTAATCAATTTCTTTCTAATTAATGATATATTTGTATTTGTGGAAATTACAATGAAGAACCTCAATTTGTGGTTGTTTATCAAGTAAATTATTAAACGTAATAATTGCCTTTTTTTTTTTTTCGTTTTATTGTATATATAATCAGGGATAGTTACATTGGTTAGTTGGTTCTGCAGGTAAGCATATAGCTTTTTCTATTTTGTGGAATTATCACTTGTTTTTTTGTTTACTTTTCATTCAGAATGCTCTTTGAAATTGTTAATTGGAGTTAGCTCTTATTATGAAGTAATCATGTTAAAGGTAGAACATTATAATTTCACCGTTGAATTTCTAACATATGTATGAAAAACAAAAGAGAATGCTCTTCAAAATTGGGGTAAATCTCATAAATGACACTAAATATTCTTTTTTTCTTACAATTTAATACTAAATTTTTTAATTGCTATAAATTAGTATCAAACATTTTATAAATATTATAATTTGGTACCAATATTCAATTTTCGAACAAAAAAGATGACATGATATATCATATTACTCCATTATCCACATTAGTTTTATTCTCTCATAAAAATACACAAAAAACGACGATATTTCCAAAGGTTTTATATGTCAATTTTCAATCTTCAATTTTTTCTTAATCTTTGAAAAAGTTGTCGTTTTAAATTTATTTTTATGAAAAAAATTAATATAACGTAGATAATAGAGTGATATGACATTTCATGCCATTTTTCTTGTGACAGAAATTGAATATTAATACCAAATTGTAATATTTATAAAAAGTTCAATACAAATTTGTAATAATAAAATTGTCTTGTACCAAATTATAATAAAGCGAAAAAAATTGGTAAATTGAGTTGGTAATCCACATTTAACGTACTTTCCTTCTAAAAATGGACTAAATAATTACACCTACTTGTGCATGTACTTTATGGAATTAATCTAACAATTAGCACAAAACCTTTGTCCACTGTCCACAGTGGGCCCCAATTAAGCATTAATCAACTCCTCAAAAACCATTTATCCTACCAATTAATGTACATTTCATACCCGACAACTAATCAAAAGAAAACCTCACTTGCTATCATCCAATTCTCGTAATTAAGAGTTAAATAATTAATTTAGACGAATTCATTAATTATAAATTATGTTTTTCATTTATAAAAAAATAATAATTTTTATATGTATAATAAAATATGATTAATTAGATCCATTTATAAAATCTCAAACTAGCAAAAAACAATTCAGACAAGAAAAACAAACAAAAAGAAGTCATACATCTGCGTTTTAGGGCATATAATGGCAGCTTGGATTTTTAACTATCAATTTGTCCCAAAATGAAATGTAAATACAGACATGCCAACCCATAACCATTTAAAAAATTAAAATAAAATTGCTTGGGAAGTGACATAATCTACGTACTATTTAATTAATTTATTCAGATTTGTCTTTCTATATATATATATATAATAGTAAACTGTTAAGCAAATACAACCATGCTGGAAATATGATTCCTTATTTTAAACATTAATATAGATTAACCATAATTGTCTCCCCAGCAAGAAGATGACCTCCATTCTTGTCTGAATTTACAAGCATAATATTCGTAGTCAACATTGCAAGAAATGAATCTTCTTGCAAGATCCACCCTGTCATCCTCAAACCACCACCTGTTATTGTTATTCTAATTCGTACTCTTTGGACCTTGAGTAGTAATAATTATAGACTGATTAATCGGTTTATTGGGTGGATTAATTTACCATTACAGATCGGTTAGTAGTTAATTGATTAACAGGTTAATCAAATCATTTTCATTAGTTTCTAATTCTGTAAAATATAAGCCCCTTATAACCAAATTTGAAATTGAAATCAAAATGAATAGTTAGATTAATCGATTTTTTTTTTTTTGTTTCACCAATCAAGATTGACTGCCTGGTCCACCTATAATGGTATTATTATTATTATTATTATTATTATTATTATTATTATTATTATTATTATTATTATTATTATTATTATTATTATTATTATTATTATTATTGTGATCGGGCCTTACAGTTCGGCTCAAGGCATTTGTTGCTTAAAGAAAAGAAAAAGTGAAGCCCAGACAAAGTGTGCCCCCAGCCTAAGCCTAATTTGTTTACAGCTTCACACACAGTAACTTATTCGCCGAAAATGGGATTCAATAATGTTTCATTACTTCTCCCCATTTGCTAGACCTGACAAAATTTAACACAAGATAACATAATACAAATATAATTCAATTTAAGTGACACAATTAATAAATGGAGTCCATTTAACATTTAAAATATTATTTTTAATAGTTTTTGGACAATAATTTTAATATAAAATATAAATTATATGTATCCTTATTATTGTTTTAACAATTACTCACAAATTGCCAAATTCACCCTTTCTGAAACACAAATCAATTGATTTCATTAGTCCTTTCCTAATATTCTACTCTGAGATGCCTTCAGCAGATTAGAGACAAAAAGGGTATAAAACTTTGAGGAAATTTTATGGTTTACCGAAAATTTTAATTTTTTTTTATTTTTACCTCTAATTTTTTATTTGTTTTATTTATGCCAAAAATTAATTCATTTGTACTGATTTTTTGAATTTCCGTTCTTAAAGAGCCAGAGAGAGGAAGAATTGGAGAAGCTTATATCGAGTTGCATGGATTCAAAGGAGAACCTCTTTGAAACGACATCTTTATCACAGCTAGACACTGGCGCTCCAGTTGCATGGCCGACCATCTCCAATTCTCACACGTTCAACTCTTCCTCTGCAGTAGACCCTTCAATTTCCAACCATTGTGCCGCTGCTTCTTCTTTTGATCATCATTCTTGGAAGAGACAGTCACGAAGTCGATAGGATAGTGGTTGGAATAAAAAAAAGTGGTACATTTCGAAGAGACAAGGGACAACGATGGTTATGAATTCGGGAATGAGATTTTACAGTGCATGCTTGTAGAGTTATTTAGTTTTTTTTTTTTTTGTGTAATTTATGAATGAATTTAGTACGTGGATCGTTTCTTTGTTGAATTTTATGTGATTGAAGATATACCTAAAATTTTCTCATAAAATTTTCAAAGGAATACCACAGTATCCCCAAAGAATTATTAAGAAATTTACAATATATATCCAAAATATTTACAAGGTATACCTAAGTTATTCCTATTGAATTCCAAAGGTATATAGAAAGTATATCCAAATTATTCGCGAGAAATTCTCAAGTATATCCAAAATATCCTCAAAATATAACTAAGATATTTCCGAGATACTCTTAGGAATTCACAAAATATATCTAAATTATCTTTAAGGATAACCAAAGATTTCAAAAGATATACCAAATCGTGTTTGAGAAGTTATATTTTGATTAAATTATATTATTCATTTTCTTTAGTAAAAATTGAACCAAAATATGCCGAAAGTATACTATCTAGGCACATTTGGGCACATTTCGGATGACTTTTCAGATTTTAATATTGTTATTCGAAAATTTATAATGTTTTGAATTTTGATTAAATTTTATTCTTCTTCTTTTTAATGATTTAATTGTTCTTATTTATGTTCTTTTGTTCTTTTTTAGTAAAAATTAAATCAAAATACACCAAAAATTTGCCGTCTAAACATATTTTGAAATTTAGATATTATTGTAATTTTAAAAAATAAAACTAATAAAAACTTCGAACACTAGTAAAAATGTAAAAAAAGTACCCATATGGGTAGTTGTGTAAAATTCCCTGAAACTTTTAGAAGACCCGGTACCCACTCAAATCGAATTGTATATGGACACTTGAAGTATGCCTCCGCTATTTTGTAATCTTATATTCCTTTGAATCTACATGAAAATTAATTTAAATCCTAAAATTTATTTGGAATCAAAGATTGTATTTGTCTATGGTTGATTTTGATCATTATTTACCATTACCAATCTCATGACAATTAAATATTGAATAAATTTCACCAAGGAAAGAATGATCCAATGGCTAATACAAACAGGAATAACCGAACACCGGTTTATTCACTATGAGTTCAATAATCATTTTTGCATAAAATTAGAAATGCATCACCAAAGTACATACTGAAAACCAACTCCCTAATTTGTCTTTTTGGCATTATGCTCATGGCAATATCCTGTGACATCCGTTTTATTTATAAAGAAAAAACTTACACTGTCATCCAGCTTTGGCACCTATGACCAAACAGCAAAAACATTTATGTTTTTTTCTTTGGCTCTTCCGTGCAACTTGGGAATTGATGAACTTCGGGCATGGTTCATAATCTGCAATCACAAAGATAAAGGCATGATTTTATCTTATGAAGTAATAGCTAGAAAAACAAACTTATGTCCGATACTGTGGAGTCCCTTTGTACATACACCAAAAAGGAAAGGCCTTGACAAGCATAACTGCTTGCAGACAAACTAAACCAAACACAGATTTTATAATAAAGGTCCTGGGAATCTATTAATCTATTTCTCCAGAAGGAATTAAGAGTTATATTCATTTCTCAAGATGGTAAATATGCAATTTGCTGAATAAAACAAAATTGGACTCGGTGGACATCCACCAAAATTAGGCAGCTGAGACATGATCAAACTGAATATTAGTTACTTCTGAATAGGGGCATGAATATCGCAGTATATCAAACTTACATAACACTAAAATTTGAAAGAACAGTAAGCTAAACCACAAAAATAAAACCGCAGGAGACAAAGCATTTTGGAAGTCCATAAGAATAGTTTTCTCCTTTAATCAATATCAAAGAAAAATTAATCCACTTTACTGAAAAGAATATATAAGAGGCGCAAATGCCTCCTTCAATCTCACCAAAAGTGCAGCATTTCCACTTATAGTATCGACTGAGTTTTGGAAGATAAATTTCTAAGATGATAATAAATCCAGTATACAAAAATTAAAAGCCAATTCTTCATGAAAAATGTTTAAAGCAACTGTAATTGCTGCAGACAACTTAAACATTTACGATTTATGCCATCATAATCAATATGCAACACCTGATTCATATACAACAGACAAAAGTATAACTGAAGATCTAACTAGTTCATTTAATTTAATTCAACTTACACCAAATTACATCTTTTTTTTTTCTTTCCCCCTTCCCCTTCTCTTCAAATACCATTTATCAAGCAAAACCAAGAAAAAGTACCTAGTGCCCATGCCCGTGGTCATCATGGCCCTCCCAAGGATGCCGCCAACCCTAGAATATAAAGCATGTAAACATTAAATAGAAAGCAAATCAATTATTAAAAGACTCAACAATAAAATCAATTCTCACCAGTACTACAGGTCCATCTTGCTTAGCCCTGTATAGGACCCAAAACCTGATAAAAGGATCATAACAAACTTCATTAAGAGAAATCTGGCAGGTGCTAAGAAGATACAACATTAACAGAAAGCCTTACAGGTGAAGTAGAGAAATAACTGGTTTAGTAGGATAGCTGATGATAAAAACTTTCTGGAAAGGCAGAGGAAGGTTTCAACAATTTTATTGGTAGATGCAAGAATGAAATTTTACTACATTTCAAAATGCAACAATTAACAGAGATAGAGTGTAAAAAGGAATTTTCTTCAGTGTGAAGTAAAGGTTTATGTATAGCTGAAATTGTAAAAACTCTAGTAGATACAATTGGTGTGTTTGGGATTGAGGTAGAATCAAATGGGGAGCTATAGTTGTATATCAATTCGTTGATTTGTTGTTGGCAATGAAATTTACTCTTGTATTTTAAAAGAAATTAGGCATATTGATGGGATCACTAAAAATGTTAGTTCAATCAAATGAAGAGCATGACCGGACCATAGTGAAGATGGAGTTAATATCTCGGAGGCCCTTCTGAATCCTATTTCAATTTTAACACATTCATTTATCATCATGTTTCAACGTGTCTTTCTGATCTTATATTCTTCCTTTTCTATTTATTTTCTCCAATTTCCAAATTTAATATAGTTAAATTTTACTAATTTAGCTAAATGCTCAGAAAAAAGACAACGATAAACTTTCGAAACAGATGTTCAATAGACCGTCATTTTACACAGATGATAAGTGAAACCCTAAACACGAATCTCTTCTTTACGTACCTGATACATAAGTGAAGCAATAGAGAAAATTAACTAACAAAAAAGCTATGCTAGACTTAATGAGAAAAAACAAGCAGATCGTAAGCCAAATACCATAATCGAGTAAGAGATAACGGAGATCGATGAATAAAGAATCAAAATTGAAGCATGTTTTCTAGATTTAGTGTTGGAGAGAGAGAGAGAGAGAGAGAGAGAAAGAGAACTCACCACATGACGGCACAAAGGCCCTTTCCGGTGACTGTATGCCATCGTTTTGGCTTATGCAAAGTCATGCCTTTGTAAGAGTAACTCTCTCCATGTCCTCCTGCCATATCTTTCACTGTCCCTTTGTTCTCTCAGCGCGAAGCCCCGATTCAGAGATGATCGATTGATAGCTAAGGTCAGCTATTCCACTATGGACTAATTTCTCCGCGCGATGCAGCTGATCCGATCCCAGCTTTGATCCAAATTTCAAGCCTGGCCCAATCAGGCAGTCCAACTGGAGCCATATTGGGCCGAATTTTTCAAATATGGGCCAATTAAGCAGTTTTGTGATTCTCAATCTAATTTTAAGACAATTTTTTTAAATAATCTAATCGTCAAATTCATAATGTCGCTGACTTCAGCATGAGTTCCACGTGTTAACCTGGAGCACAGAAAATGAGAAGAGTGTCATTTGCCTTTACTATAGTAATTTTTGGACAGAGCACAACCACCCATCTTTCTCAATCTACCGGGTAATATTTCCCCACAACATATATCTGACCAGGTCGAACTATGGCAACTTTTCAAGTTCCTGCTTACATTTTCCGCATATATAAATATATGTCAGCTTGGACTTAGAGTTGGCACACTCTGTCACAGAGGGGAGCACCGTCACCAGTCAATCACCGGAAAAGTAAGATGGCACAGAGTAGCGGCTGCGCTATCGATCCAAGAAGCGGATTTTGCAGATCCAATTCTGCTTTCTACAGCAAACGCAAGCCTGTTCCGCTACCACAAAATAATTCCATAGACATCACCACCTTTATCTCGTCTCAGCCTCACAATGGTACTACAGCCTTCATCGACGCCGCTACCGGCCGCCAACTCACCTTCGCGGAGTTATGGAGAGGCGTCGATTCTGTTGCTACGTGTCTTTCTGATATGGGAGTCCGGAAGGGTCATGTAATCCTTCTTCTTTCCCACAACTCCATCTTCTTCCCCGTTGTTTGTCTATCTGTTATGTCTCTAGGAGCCATCATCACCACCACCAACCCTCTCAACACTCCGCGTGAAATCGCCAAGCAAATCGCTGACTCCAAACCCTTATTCGCTTTCACTGCTCCTCAACTCGTTCCCAAAATCACCGAGTCGAATGCTGATCTCCCCATCATACTCTTATACGACCAGAATGAGAATTCCAGTTCCAAAGCCCAAGCTAAAATCGTAACAACTTTAAGCGAGATGATGAGGAAAGAGCCAAGTGAGTACCGAGTCAGGGAGCGAATTAACGCGGACGACACAGCCACTCTGCTTTACTCGTCCGGCACAACCGGAGCGAGCAAGGGAGTGGTTTCCTCCCATCGGAACTTAATCGCTATGGTTGGAACCATCGTCGCACGTTTCAACGAATACAAAGAGCATAAATTCATCTGCACCGTCCCTATGTTTCACATCTACGGTCTAGCAGCGTTTGCTACTGGACTACTTGCGTCAGGATCAACAATCATAGTGCTCTCGAAGTTCGAGATTCACGAGATGCTTTCCTCTATTGAGATTTATCGTGCGACGTATCTCCCACTGGTACCACCTATACTTGTGGCGATGATCAACGGCGCTGATCAGATAAAGTCCAAGTATGATTTAAGTTCGCTAAGCACAGTCCTGTCTGGAGGGGCTCCACTGAGCAAGGAGGTAATAGAGGGGTTCTTGGAGAAATATCCAAGGGTCAGAATTCTTCAGGGGTACGGGTTGACAGAGTCTACTGCGATTGGTGCCTCAACAGACACGCTGGAGGAGAGTAGAAGGTACGGTACAGCGGGGCTGCTATCGCCCACCATGGAGGCGAAAATTGTGGACCCAGAGACCGGAAATGCTTTGACAGTGAACCAGACCGGTGAGCTTTGGCTTAGAGGTCCCACTATCATGAAAGGTAGCTATTTCTTTCTTTTGTTTTTTTTTCCATAAGGTAACTATTTCCTTTTTCATCATTGTGTCTGGCCCTGTTTCTTCCTTGTGTCTGGACTGTTTAGCAATTGAATCAGTAAAAAAGCGTTTTCCAAAAAAAAAGTATTTTTAATTATTTTTAGTTTTAAAAATTAGTTTTACTAAATTTTTTTTTAAAAACATATTTAAAAAAACTTTATAAAAATTAAAAAAAAATCAATTAAATACAAAAATTTTAAAACTTTAACTACAATTTCAAAGACTAATCCCTTCAGTCGTTTTTGCTATAAATATATTTGACTGTTTTTTCCAGGATAATAATAATAATAATAATAATTTTACCGATAATAATAAAATTTAATTAAATATATTAATTAATCTATCTATTTTTTTAAATATATTATAAAATCTTTTAATATTATATGCTATCATTTCATTAATGTTTTTTATTACATATCAATAAAATACTATATTTGCCTAAATAGGGCGTCTTATATTATCATTCTAAATAAATATTAGTAATAAAAAAAGTGGTGAATATTTATAATAATAATTAGATTGGTCCGTTTTTACATCGGTCTAGATGAATAGTTGTCGTCTACCGTTTGTTTGTTTGTTTTTTTTTTTTGGTTTGTAAGGGGTTTAGATACTGTTTGCTATCAAAGATAAATCTTTCGCTATATTGACTAGCAATTTTAGTTTGACATAGATACGAAATTACTTTTACTTTCAAACATGAAATTGATTGGGTAGTGTAGATATTGATTGCTTTGCTAGCTTCCTAATCAAAATACTGAGTGCAATCATGTTGTCAACAATAACTGCGATGTGGTTTCTAATATGGTATCTGAGTTTGGTTGGCCTTAGTCCTCTAACGTATTAATACCCTTTTGGGCCTTTCCCTCTCTCTGTTCATTCTTTCTACTCTAGGAGCCTCGTCTGAAATTATTCTTTTTCTTTTGTTTAATCATTTGGAAAGGGCTATTGCTTCTATAGATGGTTTTTTGACAGCGTATTATTAGCTCACTTTGCCTTTGCATTCAACAAAAAGAGCTCGATTTGCCTTCAAGCTAAAGGCTTTTGAGCTACATCAATGGACTTGAAAATTTTACATATATAAGTGAGTTTTGTGGGCGCATGATGAGCATCGATACAACACTTAATATATATGCTGCTGTTGTCTGACAATTGTAGCTTTGAGCATTACTATGGATTCGACACACAAAGAAAGGAGAGAGGTCTACTCATTTTTTGAGGTGTTTGCCATATGCAGTCATTTTTTCATGCTTCCAATTTTGCTTCCACTTGCTTTAATCAATGTCCTACCATTCCAAGAGCAACTGAATGCATGAGCAACTAAAAGAGATTTCAACTTTACAGATATTAAAATAACAGGATCGTTAGCATATAGTTGATATAGTTAACATATTATGCACAAGTGATCTTTTATGACATAATCTGATAGGTAGATTTTGTAGGTTACTTTAGTAATCCTGAATCTGATAGGTAGATTTTGTAGGTTGCTTTAGTAATCCTGAATCTGATAGGTAGATTTTGTAGGTTACTTTAGTAATCCTGAAGCTACGTCATCAACTCTTGATTCCGAGGGATGGTTAAGAACTGGAGATCTTTGCTACATTGACAGTGATGGCTATATTTTTGTGGTTGATCGGTTGAAAGAGCTTATCAAATACAAGGGATATCAGGTGAATACACAAGGCATTGACTAATTTTAATTTTGGCATTCTTTAAGGAAACACTTTGTTTTAATCTTGTACAAAATTTAATATTGAAATTACTCTAGCTGTTCTTGTATTCCTGGGTTTCTATTTGAAAAGATTCTATTAAATCCTTGGATGTTTTCACATTCTTTAAAAATTGTGGGCGAAACAATCCTTGCTGACCTCTTTATATCCTCCCTGTTTTTGCAACACTTTCCAACAGAAATAACTCTTGCTTTCAAGAAAAGCTGTAAATATATTTTGCTGATTGTCTGAAGGAGGCTAAAGATTTAATGGAAATGCTTTCTTATATATGTTTTTTCTCTCTCCACTTATTAGGTCCCTCCAGCAGAATTAGAGGCCTTATTACTTACTCATGCAGAGATTTCTGATGCTGCTGTAATTCCGTAAGAATTCTTCTTCCATTTTATATATTAGAGGTTGGGAATTCACTGCATGATCTTTAGGAGACATCGTTTATCCATAATCAAAATCTCAACTCGTCTTGCGACTGCAGAATGCTTGCCAAACTTAATCTCTGGGAAAAACAGTTTCCTGTTTATTCTTATTTTCAATTGCCAGAACTGAGTCTGAATGTAATGCTATCTCAGGTTTCCTGACAAGGAGGCTGGGCAGATTCCCATAGCATATGTGGTACGAAAGGCTGGGAGTAATTTATCTGAGGGTGATATCATGGATTTCATCGCAAGACAGGTGAATCTGAACTCTGAAGCATCAACGTTATAAATTATCAGAATGTTCTACGAAGTGGTTTCAACTCACTTGAACTCTGATCACCTTGCTAATGAGCTGCTATATATGCAGGTGGCCCCATACAAGAAAATCCGGAGAGTCACCTTTATTTCTGCCATACCCAAGAATCCGTCCGGCAAGATTCTAAGGAAGGATCTGATAAAGCTAGCAACCTCTAAACTTTAAATGGTTTGTGCTTGTGCAATAATTATATATATTCAATAAAATGAATATACTGTTAAATATTAAACGGCTCTATTGTCCATGTCTAGCAGCATTTTTGAGCCATAGAACAGCTTGTCAGCTTTGTTTAAATTTGGATCTTAAACCCTTTTCTAGAAAATATCTGTACTGCCTGTTGTCTTGTATGAGATATGGAGATGCAAATATTTAAAGATAAAAATTAGCTGAATTGTTAATTGTGAAAGTATGTGAAAACTGAAAACTAGATTGCGTAAGAGAGCAAGGCAGAGCACTTACAGTCTTTGACACTAAGAAGGAAGAAGAAAAGATATAGAAATGCCTTCACAGTTATTCATGGAAATTAAATCACACTGGATTGTTCCTTAATAGAGTGAAAATGTACTCCATGAATTCTTACTCACAAGGACTTGCATGAGTTGTAGTTCTAAATTCTTCCTTAGCCATTTCTAGCAGAGCCCTGAAGATGGGATGATTCAAAGAATTTCTTGCCTTCTTTAGTGTAAACTTTAAAGTGACCTTTCTTTCCCTTTTGTCCTACATGTAATTTGCTCTATCTTTCTCTGTGCAAGCCCAAAAGGAGTTTCTTTATTAAAGATAAACATGGGCGTTATCAACTCATCCATACAGGACAAAGATCAAAACCAAAAACTTAAATCTAGCAATTAGTAGTGATGACAATTTTTTTTCCGACCACAACGGGTCTATTCCGATTCCACTCCAAATGGAGCATATATTTTTTTCATATTTTATGATCCGTCCCGATTCTGAAGTTTTTTGTATGAATGACAGGGTGGGGACGGTATATACATCTTTCGCTCTGATAATTTTATTTATATTTTAACATAATCAATAAATTTAAAAATAATAATATAAGAATATAACATTTATTTAATGTAAAATTTTTTAAAAAAATTATATAATTAACTAATTAATTAAAATAACAAAATAAAAAATAATTTAAATATTAAAAAATAAAAAAATATATAATAAAAATTGGAGATCGAATCGGAATCAGTATTTCGGTTGGATGCGGGGCGGGGACCAAAAAACTTTATCCATTGGGGAGTGGGACAGGAGCAGGAATGAAGTGAAAACAAAGATGAAAAAATCTGCCCCGAACTCGTCACTCCTAGCAAGAGGCAAGAGGTTCTGTTACTCCTGTATATGATATTTAGAGGCCTGGGGGAATTGTGAGTTTGTGACATTGGCATACTGCTGAGAACACGATGAAATATGCCCACCTCTCTAACCTTGTTTTTGACAAGGTTTGTCACGTGGCCCATACCAACAAATTAATACTTTGTTGAATCATTGAAGAAGATATGAAAAATTGTACCTAAAATTTTTAATTATGTTCTGTAAATGATATCTTACTATGGAACGGATAGAATAATGGATTATATTTAAGCATATCCACAATTTTGGAGTTGAAAATTTGAGATGCTTTCATATTTCAATCATACCATCTTATACAAAAAGTTCTAATTTGAATTCCAAAAATTTTGCTAATGAATCAAATCATAAAACTATAAAGATAACAAAATTGTTAACTCCCCTAATTTATTAAATTTGATTTATATTCTCTAATTTCAAATTTGCAGCAGCTTAATCAACTTTTCAACAGCATTCCACAAAGAGTATTTAACAATCAGAAATAACCTTTGCCCCCATGATTTGCTATTGCCTGCCAGCTGTCCTCAGGCCCTTGCAGAAACAGGATAATATTTATCAAGCTAGGTTCAATTCATAATGTAACTAAGAAAAATCCATTAAATTAAAACATAAAAAAGATTGTGGAACCATGTCCAGGTGGTGGTAAGAAATTAAGGTGTCCGCCCTACGATCGCATAATATCAGACATGTCCACCTTAAGTATCTCCTCCCACTTGCAAATATCACATGCTTTTGCTTTATAAATTGGCCATGCAACTGAACCAAAACTATATATATTAATATAAGCACCCATTTCCCATTTGTTTTAATTTGCAGGCACCAAATTTCAATACAGAAAGCCCAAAAAACCATGATAAACCCTAAAAAAAGTAATTGATGAGATCGCAAGTAAATGGCAAAATGCAGCTTCTCTTAAGAGAAGAAGAGCAGGAGAAGTTTATCAGTTAATGGAGGATCGTCGTCATCATGTGAGCTGAAATGTAAAGTTCAAGTAGCAGAGAAAGGACATTTTGTTGTGTACAGCACCGACAAGAAGCGGTTTGTGGTGCCTCTGGATTACCTTAACCATAATATCTTCAAAGAACTCTTCAGAATGTCGGAGGAGGGATTTGGATTGCCATGCACAGGACCCATTGTATTGCCATACGATGCCGTTTTCATGGATTTTGTTATTTCTTTGGCGAAACAAGAAGCTTCAGCGGAGTCTTTTATCTCCTCGGTTGCTCATCCATGTTCTTCCTATTCACAATATCAGAACCACCGCTCCAACCAACAAATTCTTCTTCCTAGCTTCTGATCTATATCTTTGCAGGGAACTGTTGATTTTACGAAGCTACTCAACATATTTAGCCAGGGATTTCACTTGCGTAAGCAAATTAATATCCTTGTTTTCATAATATATATTTTATTACTGGCTTTATCAATAAAAATTCATAGATCGAGTTTAGTTAATAAGAAAAATCAGCACAACTATTACACTTAACTATAAAATTTCGACTTCAAATATGAAAAATAATTAAAAAAAATTTTACGGAAATACCGAAAATTGGATACCGATTTACATTTTCATCGATATACAAAACTTTTTTCAATTTTAACTAAAACAACTTTCTAAAATTACAACAGTACCTAAATTTCAAAATCATCCAAAAGTATGCCCAGATGATTTATTTTCGACATACCTTCGGTATACTTTGGGTATATCTTTGTTCAATTTTTACCAATAAATAAAAAAGAACAAAAATAATTTATTATTAAAGAAGAATAAAATTCAATCCAAATTCAAAACATCACAAATTCTCAAAATAAACAATTTGGTATATCTTTCAGTATATCTTGGGGATACCTTAAATATACATTTGGGAATTCCATAGTTTACCTTAGGGATACCTTGGGTATATCTTTGGAAATTTTCTAGGAATACCTTAGAAATACTTTGGGGATACCTTGATTCAATCACACATAAAATTCAATAAAAAATTCAAAATATCTCAAATTCTCAAATAAATAATTTGGTATACCTTAGGGATATCTTGTGTATACTTTTGAAAATTCTATGGAAATACCTCCTAATACTTTGGATACCTTGGAAATTCTCAAGAAATTTTTTAGGAGGAATTTCCTAGGTACACCTTAGGTATATCTTTAGAAATTCTATGGAAATAACTCTGGTATACTTTGGGGATAATTTTAATATACATTGATTCAATCACACATAAAATTATAAAATTCAATGCATAAAATAAAATCAAAAGCCAAAATCTCTCGCGGAAAATCTCTAGATCACTACCTATTATCAATGAAAAGAAAGTAGTTGTTGGCAAATAAGCTTATTTATTGGCAAAAAAATTAAATCTTATTTCAAAGATGAAGAAGATGGTAGCTCTTGGAGAAGACGAAAATCTGTGATAGTGGCTCTCAGAGAAGAATATATGCAATGATAACTCTGGAAGAAAACGAAATTCTATGATAATTGGAGAAGATGAAGATTTGCGATTGTGGCTATCGTAGAAGACAAATATTTGCAATGGTAGCTCTCATAGAAGATGAAAAAGATAAAAGATTTCGGTACAAATGAAAACTATTTCGATAAAAATAAAAAAAATAAAAAAGCAAAAAAGGAAGATAATTTTTCAAATAAAATTTAAAAGTGAGCGTCCGACAAATTTTTCTAAAAACAAAAAAAATCCAACTATTACACTGGGCTTTTATGCAATGTGCTTTGGCCAGATAACATATTAACTTTGTGGAGCGTGAAACGTAAATTATATTGTTCCATAAAGTATTATGGACCTCATACATATAAGAGTAGTAATGAAATACGGTGCCAATATTGTAAATAAAATAATTTTATACATATTCATTTGTTAATATAGGTTCATCAGTTTATTGGTAAAAGATTCATTAATTTATTAATAAATATTCATTTTATTTTAAAACAAAATCAATAGTAATTTTAAGTTTGCATATGCAATTTATCTTGATTTATTGTTTTTTCGGTACATTTTTTCTTCAATTTTTTACTACGTTTTGAATTTCTTTTAAAATGATTCAATGAACACATACCTATAAATCAAAAACCAAAAAAAAATCTATTAAATTAAGTATACAAAAATAAAATGAACTTATTTTAATATAAGAAATGAACATTTATTAATAAACTAATGAACGTTTACTTTATTCGTAATAAATATTTTTTTAATAAACTAATGAATATTTTACTTCTTTGTTAATAAATATAGAGTCTTGAAACAAAATGAACATGTAATAATAAACTAATTAACATTTACTTTATTTGTAGTGAACCTTTCAGTATTAAACAAATAAACATTTCTGAAGAAATTAATGAATATATATACAAAATAATGAACGTTTACTTTATTTATATTAAATATTTTTCAATAAACTAATAAATTTTTTACTTCATTGCTAATAAATATAGAGCTTTAAAACAAAATGAACTTGTAGTAATAAACTAATAAATTTTTTATTTATTCACGATGAATCTTTAGTAATAAATAAACAAACTTTTTTCAAAAAACTAATAAACATAACTACAAAATTGGTGATGAATATATATACAAAATGTGTGTATGATAACTGTGTAAGTTTATTTTAGTTGTAAAATTGCCAGTCTCTTATACGTATAATAGACGTGTAATAGACCATTGATCTGTAATGTTTTATGAACCGAAGTGCATGATATGACAATCGTTTGTGGAGTGTATATCCAAAATTAATACTTTATCCTTGAGAGGTCCATAATGATTTAATTATCAGGAATATTTTATTAACGAAAAAGATTTATTGACAGTTTAGTTTAATAATAATTAACTATTGAAAATTAGAAAATTTGTTATAGTTTACTCTAGTAATGATTAAAGTACTATTGGAATATTTTATTAACCAAGAAGATTTATTTTATTTGAGTATTGGTTTCGATCAATTTGCTACTTGTAAATCTCAAAGACAAAGTGTAATGGTCCAAACAGCAATGAATATTTTCATTGCAAAGTTTTCGGCTTTAATTTTTCTTTTTTGTTTCAAATCAAAGTGTAACAGTTTAGATTAATGTTTGTCTATAATATGAATCGAGTCAATAATGATTTTTTTTTTTTATCAAAGAGTCAATAATGATTTTAACTCCATAAATATAAAATTGATTGTTAAACAAATTAATACATATATAATAAAAAAAATTACTGATTAAATTTATGAATAACGATATGAATTAGAGTTTATATATAGGGAATCACTTGCTAGTCTAGTGACTATAAGTTAACCTTCCCTTAGAAAATTATTAAAGGCAAAAGCGCAAGTTCAAATTCTCATCCATATGTAAAAGTCCTCTCCCCCCAAATCTATGGGATGCCAATGTTTGATGATCTTGAAGGCCAGATAGACCAAGTGGAAGCAGCAGCCCTGCCCGTGGTGGCTCCAGTGCATCATCCATGCCGGATTCAGGTGCGGTTGCTTTTTCATATAGCGGTGGC
>CATIWF010214699.1:0-11707 GCA_949630135.1 Balakata baccata
TTTACATCCCTAATCAACAAAAATCAAAGTGTAAACAATCAAATGTTTATAATAATAATAATAATAATAATAATAATAATAATAATAATAAATTATATCTAAATACATCAAGTATTTATCATACAATGTCAATTTTTTGACATATAAAAATCATTACAGAAAACAATTTTAACTAAATATTCAAGTATTTAAAATTATTTTATAATAAATAAAAATGCATTTCAATGAATTGTTAAGTGAGGAAGCCAATAATAAAATAAGTTTAAATATAAAAATACAGTAAAACAAGTACAATAAGGAAGAAAAAAATAAGTGTAGAGTGCAAAAAAAAATTGTCCAAAATGCATAAATTTCATATATACAAATATAAATGCATTTCAATAATAGTCAAATGAGAAAGCTAATAATAAAAAATAGTCATATTATAATTTTAAATATAAAAATACAGTGAAAAAAGTATAATAAAGAAGAAAAAATTAAGTATAGAATACAGAAAAATTATGCCGAGTGAATAAACTTCATATATGCAAAAATATATTACTTTTTATGTACTTTAAAACCATTAATTATATGTATTATATGTAAACATTTATTGTTTTTTTATGTATTTGATAACTATTAATTCATGTATTATCAACAAGGAAAGAAAAAATAAAGTTTATTGTAATATATGTTCAAATTTCTTATAGATTTGATGATTCATTCTAGACCATTGGCATTTCAGGTAATAAAATGAAAAGGGATTATAAGAGTAAATTCTAAATTTTAGTTATAAATTCATTATATATATATATATATATATATATTGGCGAGCAAAATTGATAGAAATATTCGACAGTTGCTTTGTTTTTTGTTAAATTTAATTTTTAAATTTCAGATATAATGGTATTATATTTAATTTTTCTTAAATTATATGGTTTTGGTTTGGCTCAACTGGCATTAGAGACAATTTATGAGTAATTGTTCATGCTTTTCGTATGTGTATTAGGAGAAATTTTTAGATAGAGATTTATAAATTAATTCAATTATTAAATGATATATATTACATTTATTTCCTCTAACGAGGATAAAATAATTAAATAAATATTAATAAATGATTGAATTATTTTATAAAAATATGATAGATATATTCTAGTTGAAAATTTCTCATACATTATTTAACAACTATATATTAATTATTTAATAAATTATAGATTTATTATTAAATAATTATATATTTAGTATTTAACAATTGTGTGTTCATAATTTAATAACTATAAGTTCATTATTTAACAAAATATTGGTTTATTACTAAATAACTATAGATTCATTATTTAACAACTTAACATTGTAGATTTATTACTAAATAATTGTAGATTCATTATTTAATAACTGTAGTTTCATTATTTAACAACCTAATATTGTAAATTTATTATTAAATAATTGTAAATTTATTATTTAACAACTATAAATTCATTATTTAACAATTATAGGTTTAATTAGTCATCAACATGCTTGTGCCTTGCATGGAGAATAACAAACACGTCGTGTCTTGCATGGAACAAATATGAAACCCTCGTGCCTTTTAGGAGAACAACCAATACATTGTGCTCTTATAATATTCATTTTTCATTTAACAACTACAGTTTCATTATTTTACAACGGTATATTAATTATTTAATAATTATAGATACATTATTTAATAATTAAAATTTATTTGAATTTTTATAAATCAAATTCTCACAAAAATCGCATTATCAACTGAAAACACATTCTTCTATTTGCAATCGACATAAAAAATCACAGATAACAAATCGAACATAAAAAAAATCCAATAGAAAAAGAAGAATAAGAAGATGGAACAGATGGTTACTCCATTAAATTAAAAAAATGCACACATGTATAGTACTCTGGAGCATATAGTAATATAAACTCAGGTGAATAGAATAATTTACCCCAATAAACCAATTCGATTCTTTATATATATATATATATATATATATATATATATATATATATATATATATATATATATATATATATATATATATATATATAATGGATAAGTTTGCTTGAAAATTTGAGAATGAAAAATTAATAATCTCCTCCCTTGTGAGGATATTAGAGATGCTACAAAACTGATAATTGTACAATTATAGAAAAATTACTATTTATTATTACACTATTATTTTTTTTATTTTTCAAAAAATTTATTAAGGAGCCACAGTGCCATTGATGTTGACCATTTCTCTTAAATCCGTCCTTAATTTCATTTACCAGAAAAGGTTTTATTGATTTTGTGATGAATTTGTCAGTTGCTCATAGACGAATTTCTTGGACTGAAACTAATGGAGCCATCTTTGTATTTACAAGAGTAGTTAATAATAATAATAATAATAATAATAATAATAATAATAATAATAATAATTAAGGTTGAAATATTTGAAAGTTTCTTTGAGTTTAACATTATAAGCAAAGACGAGACAATAGGAGGTCATGCTCCAAATTAAATATAACACCTCACCAAATTAATTATACAATTTAAAAAGTTAGATTCAGAGTTGTATTTGTTGGTTAAATAATCTATAAATTCTAACCTCCTTTTGTCCAACTTTTTTCTTTTTTTGGCCATCATTTTCTTTAAACAATTATAAGTGTTTTTTTTTACTATTATCTACCTCAAATCATCTCTCTACATCTTTTTTTGTCAATTTATTTATAAAATAAATTATTATTTTACATATCTATATTTTTTATTTTGTTCATTTTGTTTTTCATGATTCCGTCGTTTTACTGCTACATTTAATTTTGTCGTCATATTACGATGTTTTATTTCTATTGTTTTTTGCAGCGTTTTTATATATAGATAATTTAGACAAGCAAAAATATTTTTAATTCAATAGAGATAATAAAACAGATTATGGTTGTCAGTATATTGTAAAATTGGAATCACATGTATTCTAGTCACTATAATATTATTAAATTTGTAAGCTTTAAACTGATTTATTATATTATTAACTTGAATGATGTGAATTTTTTTACTGTTTTATCATTTATGGTTTTTATCGAATTTATATATGTTTCTATTGATGTATTGCAAGTTTAAACGAATGAAATTATTTTTTTTGTCCAAAAAAAAAGATTTGATTTTGTTGGTTCATTAAGAGATACCCTAATAGTGAATTATTCAATATAAGATAAGAGAAAATTTTAAAAAAATTCAAATTTATCAAAATTTATAATCATATCTAATTTTCAAAATTCTATTTAAATTATATTAACTTTTATTTTTGAAATAAGGTTTTTGCTACAATACACTATGTATTGATACACCTAAATTTTTACCTATAATAATCAATAATTTGTTAACCTCTACCTAAATCAACATAGTAGAAGTCATATATATAATTATAGTTAATATATAGAGATTTTTTTGGGTGTAGTTAGAAAAACTATTTACATTTTGGTATAATGTTTCGCAAAATTCTAAGTTATGGTAGTTTTAAAACTATTTCCAAATTTGTGATAGTTTTTGGTGATGAGGGAGAGATATAAATTTACTGTGCTAGTTGAATTGGCTGGCGCACATGTATTTTTTTTAATTTTATTAATTTTGTGGTGTCTATTGTTTCATTTTGGGTAAAAAATAGAAGTGAGTGCAAAGTGTAGTAAGTGCATGAGTGCTGTGTGTGTGTGTCTTGTAGAAAAATAGAATGTGTCTTGTAGAAAAATAGACATGCGTGTCTTGTAGAAAAATAGAATGTGTTGGTATACCAAATGAAAACTTTTTATACTGCACTTTATCACACCTCAATTTTCTAAGTCACTCACAGACTGCAGATCTACTCACTTAAATAAATTATTACATTATTTTTGCATAAAATATGCGTCGAATATTTAATCATTTTCATAATAGATATATAATGAATTATTATTATTACCTACCTAAAAATTTTATATATATATATATATATACACGTGTACTAGTTGGGTGACGTACCAAATCGTGCGTTAGTTCAATTGGCGCTCAATTGGCGCACACAATTTTGGTGCGCCATTCTAACATGTACACGTTCTACAAATTCAAATATGACTTTTGGCCAATCTAAAAATATTACAAATCCAAAATTTTTAGAAAAATTACCCTAAATTGATAAATAGTTTTTCTTTTTTTTTTTATCACCAAAAAAAATCTCAGTTTCATTGAACCATACCAGAGATGACATTAGCTAGCCACATAGGGCATAAATCAAAATGAACATAGGACCCTCTCATCCAAAGCGCCCTAGCAGCAGCACAGTGTGCTGCAAATTTGAGTTTCCTACTAATATGCTTGAAACAAAAGGCATTAAAATGAGAACTAGCTATATGAAGGCAATTATTGAAGGTTGTACAGAAAGGAGAAAAGGACTTAACTGGTGAAGAAAGTGCAGAAACAATAGTAGCACAATCAGAGTAGAAGACACATTGCTTTGCACCAATAGCAGCTGCTACTGCAACACCATGTTTAATAGCTATCAGTTCAGAATGCTCAGGTGAGGAGACAAAAGGTAGAAACTTTGACATTGCAGCAACTAACAGATTATTATCATCAAAAACCACAATCCCAAAGCCCCCTTCATTGGCAGACCGTAGAAAAGAACCATCAACAAAGATTTTGTAAACCCCATATTGCAATAAAGAGTTAAAATTAACTGCAGGAGCAGAAACATATCGAGGGGCAGCGTGTGTATAAGATTTTAAAGCAGCAATAAAATTATTCAGATACTCATTTGCCCAAAGCACAACGTTTTTACTGTCTCTTGCTTTTCCTCTATGAAGAAGAGTATTACATGAATTGTAGTGAGCCCACAGAAGGACAATGAACAGAGCAGCACCGTGGACCCCTTCACGGGGTCCATCCCTCTACCTTGATGGATAAGTGTGAAAATTAGTATTTCTCCAAAAAATAGAACAATCTAAAAGAGCATGAGTTGTCATCTCCTCATCCCTACAGCAAACACTGTAGATAGACGTATTTACAGGAACATGATGAGCTAGAAGATTAGCTCGAAATGGGAGGATATCTAGCACCATCCTCCATTTAAAATTTTAACTTTTTGAGGCAGACAGAGAGCCCATATGAACTTCCAAAACTCCTTCGGTATACCTGTCATATTAGCATTAACATGAGTACTATTTGCCACATGATGTGCACTTCTGACACTAAAATCTCCATTTTTATTGAATCTCCAAAAGGCTTGATCCGAGCAAGGTACAGCCGGTCTTTGAAGGGAGAGTATTGCCTCAGCAATATCGAGTTGAAACGCTGCTCTAATTAAATCAACATTCCATGCACCAGATGGAAGCAAAAGAGAGGAGACCTTGTCATATTCATTGAAGAAGAACCTATTAACAGGGAGACCAGTTGGAAGTTCCAAAGGGAGTCAATGATCATGGAATAAAGACACTCGATTACCATATCCAATAGACCAACCCAAACCTTTTTTTAATAATTTACGGCCCCAATATAAACTACGCCACATGTAGGAGCAACCGGGCCAGGCATTGGACTGCCAAAAATCATGTTTTTAATATAGCGGGCATAGAGAACTCTAGCCGAGAGAGAGGAAAGGGACTGAATCAAACTCCAAAATTGTTTGGCTAAAAGGGCTTGGTTAAAATCCACTAGCTTTCGGAATCCCATTCCACCACAATCCTTAGGAAGACATAGAAAATCCCAAGTTTTCCAGTGCATGTAATTCTTTCCTTCACAAGAACCCCACCAGAAATTAGCACAAAGATGCTCTATATCATAGCACACACTAACTGGAAGTTTAAACACTGACATTAAGTATGTCGGTATAGTCTGGATGACCGACTTAAGAACTTCCTTTCCCCCCACTGAAAACCGCTTTGATTTCCAACCCGCCAATCTCTTTGCCACTTTGTCCCGAATGTAATTAAATTTACAACGTTTATTTCTACCTATAGTGGAAGGGACACCCAAATACGCCTCATGGCAAGCCACTTCCTTGATTCCAAAAATGGCCTTCAACTGTGGGGTGATCATCATATTTGTGTTGGGACTAAAAGAGAGTGCTGATTTTTGGTAATTTATAGACTGCCTCGAAGCTTTTTCATAAGTAGAAAGAAGGGATATTTCTTATTCACCCAAACTATTTATCATTTTGAGGTATTTTTTTCAGAAATTTCTGAAATTGTGGTTGTTTTAATAGTAATTCTAAATTTGTAGTGTTTTTACCAACGCGCGCCAGTCGGAATGACGAGCGGCACTTAAAATGGCGCACCAAACTCCCACCCACGTTGCATGCATGGTACAAAGGCACAAATTTTTTTTGTTAATTTATTTATTAAATTTTATTAATTATTTAAAAAAAATTACTATACAATTTATAAATTAGAGTTTAATAAATTATATTTAGTAATAGTTAATGAAAATTAAGTAATTAAATTAATAAATTATAAATTAAAGCATTTAGAATTTAATCATATATTAAGTAAAATTTAGAAAATAATAATTTAAAAAAATATTTAGGAATAGAAAATGTAGAAAAAATTTATAAAAATTGTCGTAAATAATTACACCAAGTTTTTTTTTCACACATCATTTGTTGTAAAAGATTATTATTATTATTATTATTATTATTATTATTATTATTATTATTATTTACCTCATACATCTTTTTGTTATAAAAGTTAACCCACATTATTATTTGCCTCATACATCTTATTATTATTATTATTTTGCATGCATGGATATTGCTGTTAATTGTTAATTAAATTTATTAATTAAATTTTAGTTAATTATTTAAAAATAAATAAAGACAATTTATAAATTAGAGATTGATAAATTAAATTTGTTATCTAATGAATTAATTAAATTTCACATAAAGCATATAGAATTTAATTATGTATTAAGTAAAATTTAGTAAATAAAAATTTATAAAATTTTTAGTAATAAAAAATATGAAAGAAAAAAATAATAATGTACAAATTTAATTCAAGTTGGCAGATAAGAGATGCGCAACTTCAGGCGGTGTTAGCAACGTGACTTGCGTGTGCCGCTTCAACTGGCATACAACTGCATGCGCCAGTTGTTCTCTCTCCTAAAACTAGCAAAAATTTGTAAATATTTTTAAAATTATTATAAACTTATAAATATAATTTATAATTACTCGAATTTAAGAAATACCTCGAAAGAATGGACTTCAAAAGAAAACATTCACCAATTGTAGCTCGAGAAAATATAAGGCTATCATCAGAAGATGGGAAATAGGAGGAGCACCCTCCGCAATAGAAACACCATGTGGAGGGCCCTTAGCCACAAACTCCTCAATAATGGCAGTTAAACCTTCAGTGCATAGTAAGAAGAGATAAGGAGAAAGTGGGTCTCCTTGTCTTAACCCCTTAGATGGAAAAATCCCAATAGTTCTGGAAAAATAAAGCAGGGAAACCACCCATACGCGGAGACTTTGACGGTGCCATCTGGAATAGAGCTACCTGAACCTCATCCAAAGAAAAATCTGCATCAAGATCAGCACGGTTCATAGTAGATAATCTTGGGGAAATAACATCAATTACCGGATCCATATCTTAATTAGAAGGATTTGAAGGGGAGAAAATAGATCCAAAATATTCTTCAACAGCCTCAATTAAACCAGCCTTGTCAGAAACAACCTCACCAGATTCGTGATGCAACCGCAAAATGCCTGTAGATTTAGCTCGTTGGGTTGCTCTATGATGGAACCACTTGGAATTACGATCTCCAAATTTGAGCCAATCAACACGCAATCTATCTCTCCAATACTTCTCTTCAAAATTTCCTAAAACAATTAACTCCCTCTCCAACCTTGAAATTTCATCAAGATACACATTATGATCATCCGAACATTGTAAGAACTCCAACCTCCGCCGAATACAATTAATTCTGCCTTTATTCATCCGAAAAGTATTTACACCCCATTTTTCTAAAGCAACACCAGCAGCCTGAATCTTAAAGGAAACATTAACAATAGGATCAGAATGAGAATACTACCCCAAGCTTGCTTAATAGGATCCCCACCTTTTTTCATTAGTATAAAGCATAACATTGAAATCCCTCTAACTAGCCAAGGCAAATAAAAAAACACACCATACAATCTCCGCAATAATTCCCATGAATGGTGCCTATCCGATGCAACTAGTGCTCCATAGAAACCGGTGAATCTCCAAAAGAAGTCAGCATGATAGACTTTGGAATCAATGTGACCATTACTACAAGAGAGAATATTTACAATAAAAGGGTTTTTCCACATTAAAAGAAGACCACCACTACGACCAATTACAAGAATAGAAAAACAACTAGAAAAACCAAGAGAGCTACATAAATGAGTGCAACGATTACTACTAAGTAAAGTTTCGCAAATGAAAACAATAGATGGGGAAATTTTATGTACAATACTCTTCAATTCGTTGAATGCCCATGGATTCCCCAAACCACGAGCATTCCAAGCTAGAAGACTCATGGGTTATGGCGAGTCCGTTTCATCACGGAACTCGTTGATACAATAGTTGAGAAAGACACCATCATATCATGCCCAATATTCATATCAGTCCCACCATCCATATTAGAGATATCAACTAGCTCCAATCCCCGGTTAGAAGTAGAAGAGCGAGTATTCCTTTCGAATCCACTTTTTAGTTTTGGTAAGGTTAGCATGAACATCAGGTTTAGAAGTAAGCACACCAGGATCATTCTCTTTATCCGAATCCCTCCAACATCGACAATCTGTTTATTGATCACCACATCAGAAATTATAGCCTTACCTTTGCCAACTTCTGTCCCCTTGTCACTTCCTTTGGAAGTAAAGATAAAAATATTATGGTTCCCATCCATAACACAAGATTCCAAATGCTGTAAATTGACAACCAAGCCCGCAGAAGTAAGATTTCGGTGCAAGGACATAAAAGCAGATTCATTTATGATCACTGGAGAATTCTTGGATTGTTCTACTGGTGATAGAGAAATACTAGGGGAAGGAGCCATATCTTCAACATTATCAGAAGTTTTAGGAGAAGGAACATTAGTAATATCACGTAAAACAAGGTTAGATAGATGGAAATTCCCAGTAGCCCTAGATTGCATGTTTGACCTTGGTGAATCGTTTTCAGAGAAATTAGTAGACTTCTTACCTTGCTTGCGAGCCCCCAACGTAATAACTCGCATCCACTCCCCATAAGGTTGTCCTCCATAATTCTCATCCACTAGGTTTTTGCAATACAAATCAATGTGCACTATTACTCCACAAGAGAAACCAAAGTCAGGGCAACGTTCATAAACAAGGAGAATGATTGAATCTTCCCCACCTGGAACATAGACTTCCAAAAACCGACGGAAAGCCTCCGCAACATTTATAACCACCTTGATCCGACAAAAACGCCCAAAACAACTGCCAGTAGAATCGCAATCCACACCCACAACATTTCCAATTTCCTTCCCCAGCCTTGTAACTGCCTCTTCAGTCATCAAAATTGGGGGAATAATAATAATAATAATAATAATAATAATAATAATAATAATAATAATAATAATAATAATAATAATAATATGTCACAAAAATACTTGGCAAACATTACAAGATAAAGGTATAATTACAATGAAAATAATCCAGAAAAAAGCTAAGAAACAATGGAAATGCAAACATATAAATACCTTGTTTATTGGGTTAAGCAATAATAAAAAAAAAAAAAAACAGAAATACAATGGTGATGGATAAAATAAGTAGAAAGTTAAGTTGTTTATATTGATTAATCTATTTAGTAAGTTACAGAACATTTAATCTAATGGTTAAAATTAAAAATAAATAATATAATAATTATAAATTCTATAGTGTATCAATACACTTTGTGTGTTATTGAAGGACTTTTGAAATAAATATAGTTTTGGTAGTAAGAAATTAGTCTCTAAACCAAATTGAGATTTATGTAAATTAACTTAATAGAATAATTTATCATATTAAATATATTGACTAGATTAATTAAATAGTTCACACTCTAGCCCCTATTATAATTGAATATATTTAATTAACTACATGAGCACTAGCTATTTAATCTAGCCAATCCACATAAACACTAGTTAAATTTTGAGACTAGATCCATACTACTGAAATCATATTTATTTCAAAACAAAAAATTCATGTAATTTAAATATAATTTTTTTACAATTAAATATAATTGTGATATTTTGTAAAGTTTATGATTTTTTTATATATAAATTTCCCTATAAATATCATTTTCTTCACCCATTATTGTATGGATGATGACAAAAAAAATCAAACTTAAAATCTTTTATAATTTTTACAAATGATAATATAAATCAAGTCATTCATCAGTTAATATAGATTTTTTTTTTAAAGAATTGAAGGAAATCAAACTAAAATATGTGCTTAGATAATATAATTAAAGACCAAGAATTTTAAATCTTATTAGTTATCACCCGTAAATTGAATAATTTCGATTTTTTTTCCCAAAAAAAAGGGAGTCGGATATGAAAAAAAAAAAAAGAACTTATATAATTATTAATTATTATTTAAGAATTTAAATTCGTATAGAAAACCTTTAATAAATTTCAATCAAAGAAAAAGAAATTTAGAAGTCGTAGTGGCAATTGGCAAATCATTTTTCACCATTTCTGCCACAGCAATTTTAGGAATAGCAAATCGAATATAGAAGGGAAGAGAAAACATTAATATTCTTAAAATGGAGATATTGATACACTCATGAATGGAATGATGGTCCATGCCAGATCATGAAATCATGTTTTTTTCTTTTAATTTCTTTTTCTATTTAAATATTATAAATATATTTCTTTGATTGGCAGGATTGAAAGAATAATTTAATTAATTAATTATAATTATATGCAGGTTTGAAACATGTAATTATCTGTAAATTTTTGTAAAATAATAAACTTTCTTTCCTTCATCCCACCTACCTTGTTAGGAAATAACTTTGGCACAGTTCGGTTCACGGTTAGGAATGTAAATGAGAATTAAAATTGAAATGAAGGGGAATATGAATGTAAATTATTAATTTTAACGTGTTGTTTGATTTTTTTATTAAGAAATGAAAATGAAAATGAAATTCAATTTTTACACGTTTGATTAAATTATTATATTTATATAAATATATTTATTTTGAAATATAAATTTATTGATTAACAACAAGATAATATAATTTTTTTTAAATAATATAGTTTAGATTTTTGAATTATTCAAACTTAAATTATACTTAAATTTTATTTATTTAAAATAACTATATTTTTAATTTTATTATTATTAAAAAATAATATTATTAAAATAATATATTTTTTATAATGTCTTCTAACATTAATTAAGAGTTTATTAAAAAAATTAAATAAAATGATTATAATTTTTATTTAGTTAATTAGACTTGACTTTCAATGGAATGAAATTTTCCTTCTCTAGGGTGATTCCATTGATCATATTCCTATGTTAATTTTTTTCCTAATCATTCTCATTTCTATTCCCATCCATTTTTTTTTTATAAACTAAACACCCCCTTAAAAAAATAGAGCTAAGAAATGGAAACAGATCAGATTATGTTGTTATCAATCCATCAAAAGGAAATTAATTATAAATAAATACACATAATATTACTAAATAATTCAATATTTAAATTGAAATTTGAAGAGATTTTAATTAAAAACAATTAATAAAGGAAAAAAAAA
>CATIWF010214706.1:0-10125 GCA_949630135.1 Balakata baccata
CTCAATCTATTATTTTTATTTAATTATATCCTTAATCTATTATTTTTATCAATTTTAAATCTAAAATTAACAGATTGGACGACAGTACACTTAAATTAAGTATATCTAATATTATTTATAGAGAAAATTATTTATATAAGACTCTATTTGTTTGCAAAAAATAATATGTTTCTAGAAAATATTTTTTGAGAAAAATATTTTTTTGGAAAATAATTTATTTTCTGTTGTTTGGTTGTATATATAAAATTTTAAGAAAATTATTTTCTATTTTGAAAAATATTATTTTCTTTTGCATATAAAAAGCTATTAAAATATTTAAAATTTCTCAAAATTTGATATTTTTAATTTATAATTATATATAAAAGAAAATTACATAAAATAATAATTTTAAAAAAAAATTTCAATAACCGGCGCCGGTAACTAGCTACTGGTGGTAGCCAGAGGTCACCGGAAGTGATTTTCAGTAGTTAATATATTAATTAATATATATTTTGTTAGCTTTAGTATAAAAAATTTTATTTATATAAGTGTATTAAGATCCGTAAAATGACTTTCCATTCTTAAAAGAGAAAATCATTTTTCTGAAAAATGACTTAATTTCCCTTTGACCAGAAAAATATTTTTTATTAACCAATTTTTTTAAATACACCAGATGCAAAAAAAAATACAAAAAATGTTTTCCGTGAAATAAATAGAACCTAAAATTGAAAGAAAAAAAACAATCTGAAAATTAAAAAAAAAAATCCAAAAATTCTCTTGTAATTCATTTTGTTTTAGACAAATTATTTGTGATTTTTATTTCTTCAAGAATTCATGTACTAGTAATAGAGGTGAATATTTTGTAATTCAGTTACCGAACCGAAAAAAATTTCAGTAATTGAATACCGAAATTTAAAAAAAAGTCTCACCAATTATCGAACCAAATAAAAAATTTGATTACTGATTACCGAATTTAAAATTTTAATAATTATCCGAATAACCGAATTTTTAAATTTATTAATGTTCTTAATTTATTTAATTATAATAAAAAGAACATATAAATTAAAATATCACATAAATTAAAATATCATAAAATAACATGATTTTGAAATAAAATAAAATATATATATTTGTGTCAAATGCAAATATTATAATAAAATTCATAAAAATTTAAAATAAATTTAAAATTAAAAAATATAAAAATTCAGTTATTACTACAATAAATTACCAAATAATAGAAATAGATCAAATTTTACAACCATTTACTGAACTAAATTTTTTTCGGTACAGTAAATTTTAATGATTCAATTCAGTAATTCAGTATAATTGAACTATTGCACACCCTAAATAGAAACCCAAAAATCTGCTAGAGACCCATATATCTTGCCAATTGCTCACCGGATTTTGTAGATTATTTTTCACGCTATTTATGATGGAAATGTATTTTTTTTTTTTATCTAGACTATGGATAGTAACGGATAGAGTACCTGTGAAAAATACCCTATCCGAACTCAATTATATATACATTTACCCGTACTCATCCAAATTCGATTAGTATTACCCATTTAATTACTCAAACTCGTTTAATTACCCGTTTGTTATTAAAAAATTTAAAATAAAATAAAATTCAAACTCAATAAATAATTAAAATTTAATAAAAATATACAATCTATTATAAATTACTACAAAATCAAATAAAACAAACAAGATAAAAATTCAACACATTTAAATTAAAATAATTCATCAAATCGTATAAAAATAACATTAAAACAATAAAATTTAAATATTATACATTATGATAGAAAAATTATATTTCAAATTTTCAACTTCCATTACATTTTTAATTCAACAACACATAAAAAATAATTAATTATATCATTACATTCAATAAATTACAATAAAATAAATCTTATATATATATATATATATATATATAATTGGTTTATTGGGTAGCAGATACTCGAGGATCTCTATCCGCACCCACCCCAAAACCCTAATAGGATTACCTATTAGGATTTTAAACGGACTCAGATTGAGCGAATACTCGCAAAACTCGTACCTGCTGTCATCTCTAATCTAGACTAAAGGATGATGAAAATAAATTTTTTAGGATCTAATGAAATACGAATAATCAGGTGAATTTCACCGACAGTACCTCAACTGTGTAAATTGTAACAATTCAGTACTTTTAAAATTATTTGTAACATACATAAAATTATCTCAACTTTTATTTTATAACTAAAATAAATTTTAAAAAACTGAATTGTTACAATTTGAATAGTTGGAGTACTGTTAGTAAAATTTACCATACAAATAATTGATTGAGGACTTTAGTAAATAATAAAAAAATTGGGATTAAATGAAATAAAAATGTGATCATATAGGGACCGAGGAATATATTTTGCCTTTACCTTCAACTTTGAAACTTTATATGCCCCTGGGGTTTGTTTGGTTGCCGAGAAATTAAGGAGAGAAAGAGAGAATCAAATGTTTGTTGGGCCTCAGCTGAATATTATTATAAGCCCACAACGGCATCCAAGAAGACTGAAGTGAAGAGTAAGCTTCAAATTCAACAGGGGCAGAGCCCTCCAGGAATGGAGCTGTCAAGCAAAGACAAACCAGAATTCCCTTCATGTTTTGTAGCATAGCAATTTTCGACATGCCAAAAAAAAAAAAGAAAGTATCAGCTGTCACGTCCATACCCGAAGGATTTTCATTAGGGATTTCAGTGTTCCCATTATCTCAGAAGATTGCATGCCACTGATGCACAATAATTCTGGACATGCATCCTTCTTTTCTGGAGGTGTTGCATACATCTCTTCTGCATGTAGAGAACCTGGAGAAGATGAAGATCCAATGATGTCTTTTTCTGTAGAACTCTTCAAAGGTTCTTCGTTGTTATTATCAGAATTGACATTTCCAATTTCAGCTAAATCTTCTTCGTTGGTTGAGGACATCAATGACTTCTGATACTTTACAATATTCCCAATCGAAAGTATTTTCTTCAGATATGCAATACAATTCTATACATTTTCTCTGTCAGTCAAGATCACACTTTTCCTAGTCATCAGAAGAAGAAATAATTAACATGGGAAAAAGGGAGCTAACATAAGGGTCCAAGTATTGCATATAAAACAGCACCAAGACAAAAAGCAGACAAACCTCCCAAATTGGTATAAGTGATGGCACCATTGTCACGTCTGAATAAGTTTGTGACAGAGGTGTATATGTTTTACTTGCTGATTAAGAATTTCTGCAAATCACAAATGCCAAACAACATTTGAAATAGATCAAAAATAAAATAAGTTCATTGGTATGACTACAAAACAAAACAGACCATTCACAGTAGCATCTCCCTCGAGTTCACAAATGCTTAGACATTTGATGTGGTCAATGCACTGCTCTGATAATGTCTCATATTCACTGAAAACAGCCGCATCCAATCACCAGGAACAGTAGAAAATACCAAAATTGCATAATCCACAGACCGCCACTTGAACCTGCCTAATGAAAATGACATTCCACATTCATAAAGTAAGCCGAAGAACGAAACCCGTATAGATTTTCTCATAACCCCAAAATATCTTGAATGGGAAAAGGAAACAATATGACCTCAAAATCAGCAGATGTACAAATCTCTAGTCCATGTGGGCTGTTGCAATTAAATTTGCTTGCATAAAAACATCAGGCACTGGACGGCGGAACTTAATCTTTGATAAATGAAAATGACCCGTTCCATACAAGTCGTCAATCTGCAAAACAGAGATGGTTAAAACCCATAGAGAACTCTTATAAATGAGGCAACTCAGCATATAACAATATTTGACAAAACCCAAAACAAGTTATATTGAAGCAAGCAGTGAAAGTTTTACAGAGACATCAAAGCAATAATAGGTAACAGGCAAGAGCACATAACTAGCAGTGTTACAAACTTAATTGAACTTCCTGGTAGATTCCTAAAACACAACCAAGCCGTCTTGTATTTGACGCTTAAATGTTAAGATAAGTTAGTTCAAACGTGTTTGTAGTACTGAGTGCGAGATAGAATTTCTAAAGAAAAGCACATAAGGGTCTTTTGTGCATTATGTTACAAAAATCTGAAACACACATAACAATCTACAAAATTTGACAGGATTCAGTTAGATAGATATGAAAGAACTGTCAGCAAAATCTATACTGTAATCAGTTCATATGAAATTCAAGTGGATCCATTTGGAAGGATATCAGAGAAATGTCAGCAGAATCTATATCATAGTCAAGTCTTCAAAAAAATACAAAACAAGCAACCCAAAAAAATTTGCCTGATTAACGTGTGGAGGATGTGCTCCCCATATTTTTTTATCAAGGATCAATTAACCAAAAATTGGAGAATGTAAGGAATATTATATTTATGTGGCTCAAACTTTTATCAAGAACTGCCCCTGCCTGGAAGAAATTGGTGTTGAGGCAAAAATACACCATGCATCAATATAAAATTGCAAATGCAAGGAATGCCACTACAATTGAGCACCACTGACAGGATCAAGCATAATGCCACAAGAAGATTTGC
The DNA here is from genome assembly GCA_949630135.1 of Balakata baccata. NCBI lineage: Eukaryota > Viridiplantae > Streptophyta > Magnoliopsida > Malpighiales > Euphorbiaceae > Balakata > Balakata baccata. Next base: position 4,529 of record CATIWF010214706.1, read on the forward strand.
AGTGCGAGAGACATCATGTGGATAATAGCTAAGATTTCATCAAGGTCTCCAATAATGTAACTTCCAGAGTACTATAAAAATGAAAGAACAGCAACTAAATATGAATAACAAACATAAGGATAAAGGCAAATCTTGACAAATAACTCTTTTGATGAATGGTAACCATAAAATTTCCTTGCACAAACAAGACAGCAGTCATGCACGTGCTGTCTTATTGATGCAGCATTACCTTTAAGCTGTGAGTTCAATCTAAAGTGAACTCATGTCACATGGAAAAAACAGCCAGGTAAAGGAAAACTAAGCAAAAATAACATGGTAACCTAAAAGTAGAATCAACCAGGCATACCTTCAAGGCTTTCTCCAGAGCAAGGGAAACTGCATTTGCACATGAATCACCTGCATAATTGACCAGTTGAAAGTAAAAAGAAAAAGGTATCTACTCTCAAGCTTAACTTATTCACTGAAGATAAATCATATTGATAGAACTCATAAGTATACCTTCCTGAATGAGTTTAAGTGGTATATCGGAAAATGAGACAAATAAATAAGGATAAGCCTTCAAAAGCCAACACATTAAGTCAATATACTTCAAAGAGAAAAAAGAAACTAATCAAGAGTGCCACCAATATGAAATTATACAATCAAGCATGGTCCTATACTTCACCCTTGTCTTCTTTTCATTTACACTTGCCTAACTGATGGCCTTTAAATTCAACTCCTATGAAGATTTATTAAGCACAGCAATATTCTTAATTGATGAACATGCAAGCAAGTCTTTTGACCAAATGGCATTGAGCCATAAACCCTTATAACAGGAACCTCGTTCATCTTCCCACCTTCAGAGCTTAGGAACCCTTTCAGCAAAACAATAGAAACCTTCACATGAAAAAAAAATTATAATTCTTGCCCGAAGTTGACTGCTGAAATTGATAATTTTCTGCAATTTTGGCAATGTGGGTTCTTGAGCTGAAGGAGTTTCTCCATTTCTCACGATGATCTTCGTTTATAAAATTTGTAGCGTCTTCAATTATCTGTAAAACAACCACCAAAATCTCATTTAGGTCAGGTAAAAAGTTAAATGAGGATAATAAAAACAATCATATGTTTCGAACCTGAATCAGTTTGCGCGACTGAGAAGTAAGCATCCAACTAGGGACTTCGAAATCGAAGAAAAGCATGTAGTAGTTATCTCACCCATTCTAAGGTTTGCACCGAAACAGTTAAAAGGGGAAAAAAATCTAATTTGAACAGTGCTTTTAGATTTCAATAACAGAAATGACAAAATTGAAGTAGGAATTATCGCTTTATCTTCAAAAAAAATAATAATTAAAGAAAGAAAAAGACAAAATCAAGAACATCAGATACCTTTTCGTCTAGAGATAGCAACTTGGATTTGAACTCAAAGAAACAAGCATAAGATCAGAACCCATGAACTTCAAATTTCTCCGAAAATAAAAAGGAAAAGAAAGAAGACAAATCAAATCATATAAAATACGAACCAGTGTTTTTTTTCATCTTAGATAGCTTGGAGCATTACAATTCCAATTGCTGGAAATAGAGAAAATTGGAGAAGTTATCTTACTAATTCTAGGGCTGTTTCTAACGGCTACTTGTTGCAGAGCGAAGATATTTGGCGCCAAGACCAAATCTTCCTGCTCAGAAGAACAGCTTCTATTTAGAGCGGGACTGTGGCTTTCCCTCTCTCTATCTTAGCTCAGCGTAGAAAGCACGCAATTATCAATTTACCATCCTACCCTTGTTGACTCTTTCAACGCTTTGCTAATAACCATTTAAAAAACTTTTTGTTATATCAATTATTTAGAGTTAATTAACTAGACTTAATTTATAATTTTATTTATAATAAATTTTATATATAATTTATTTTTATATTTATTTACATGACATTACATTACTCATTCACTCACGTGATATATACTTAAACCATTGTTGATATTTAAACAAGCAAAATAAATGTTTATGATATTTTTTAATTTATGAGAATTCATAAATATTTGTTTTTTAAACAAATAAAAAAAATATTTATAATACAATAAATTTTGTAATTTCATAACTATTAAATTTTGTAATTATTAAGTCATTATGAAGATTGAAACATCATTTAATTAGTTTATTATCTTAATCAAATACATTATCACTTGCAATATCTACCATGATATATATTTTGAGAGATACACATTTAGGTATATATCCATAATTAATGTTGCAATAGCATATTATAAAAAAAAAATGTTGCAATAGCATCAAACTTGGGTTAATAATATTTATTATTATATTGCAATCGATACTAATTTTTTTTAATTATTGTAAATTGTTATTAATTATTTCGAAAATAGTACAATTTAAAATATAAATTTAATTTTCAACACCAATACATGACAATTAAAAAATACATATGACATGTTTTTTATTTATCACGTTATCTTATTAATATCAAAAATTGAACTTTAGAACTGTAATTTTTTCAAAAAACTTGATACCAATAATTTGATACCCATTTATAATATAGATTTCTCTTATTCACCAATCAAACTTTAACAAGAAAATTTCTATGGAGAAGCATCAAATGGAAACGCTGTTAGGAATTCCCCGGCCAGTAAGTCCAACATCGCTGCTAGGAACTAACAAGGTGTAAGCCATCAGAACTGGACCAACTCTGTTCTTCAATTTCTCATCCTTGTTCATCTCCATAATCATATCCTCAATCTTCTCCAGTTTCTTCCCAAACTCCTTAAACGCCTCTAATGGCTTAGCATCTGTCGTCCATTCAGGCGTGGCTCGCTGCCCAAGGTACACCTCATCTGACGCATGCCTTGACAGAATTTCAATTAGGGAAATGCCAAGAACAGTCTGCAATTGGGCAGTCACTGTTTTGAAGAAAGCCTTTTCTGGGTTGGACTCGAGCTCATCATACTCAGGAGTGCCCTTTTCAGGCAAGAACCTGCGGCTTATGCTGGGGCGATTGGGGAGGTAGCCTCCATATGGGTATTGGCCGAAGTTGATTGCTGCGTGGAGAGCTGATGCTACCCATATGATTATAGTGCATGATTGTATTAGCTCTTCCCTTGTCTGCATTTTAGGCCACCAGGGCTGATCTTTCTTGTCTCCATGGCCAACCTCGCGGAGTTCCTTCCACCATTGTTGGAGTTCAGGATCCTTTGCAACCATGTCATCTGTTTCGTAGTAGAAGCAGCAGTAGTCACTCACCCATTCTCTTATTGCTGACCATATCTCTAGCCCATCAACAGCATAAGGGTAATCTTCTACCAATAAGCGGATGCCATGTGGGGAATTTGGGTCCTCAACCGCCATTCCTCTGAATACAACAAAGAATTAAGATTAACATCATTGAAATGATGCAGAACATCAATTGTGACAATAGATTAATAAGATCTACCTCTTTTTCAGATCTTCAGGTAGTGCTTGCTCTGTGAAATTCCAGGTTTTGTAAGCTATTGATGTCATTTCCATGGCATACTTTGCAGGAAAAACAGTGAACTCCAACAATCCACCAGCATTAATAAGTATCTGTCTAGCAACTGCATTTATGTTCATCGTGTCGCGAAAATGAGGCTGCAGAAGTTTGTGAATTGGATGCAGCAAGCTTAGTTGTCTATTTGTTGCAATGATAAATGGTTCAATTGCTGCATGAGTATGCAACCTGTGAAGCATGCAAGAACTCTTAGAAAACAAGTGAACTAAAACCACTACACCTTCTACAAGCTATTTTTCTCTTCATACCAATGGCTAATGAGCTGGTGGACGCCGGAGTCAATAACAGCTACATAAGCTTTAGCTAGCTGCCAAATGGTTCCTTCAACATCATCTTCAGCTGGTGTGAAAACTTTGCTAATGGCTCCCACTTCATCTCCCTCGGGATGAGGCAAGCTTAATTCAATTGCAACTGGCTTCAAAGTCCCATCATATTTCAAGAAAAGCAGAGTTCTTGATGCATATGTCTTCGTTGATGTAGCATTTATCCGCCTCAGGTATGGCATCACCGTATCGTGGTGATCTAATATGTATAGCTTGTTTTTCTTGATTGCCTGTCAACCAAAATGTGTTGCTTATATCGGTTGATGGTAGTTGATTTCAGATTTTAAAATCAAGAAATTAAGAAACTAGTAGCAATATTACCTCATCTGGGGTCAGTCCATCAAGGTTACTCTTGATGTGCTCTTCAGTTATTGAACTGTTCTGATTACCATAAAGCTTGCTACTTAGCTTGCTTTTGGGAGGGAATTCCTGCAGTCAATTTTGGTAGCAGACGTCAAAATCAGAAAGAACAATTGTGTCGATTAACGATCTAACTTGCATATTCATCAATCTCATTGGAATTCTATAGGAATGCATACCTCAAGACGACCAATGATGACAGGATTCACACCAGCAAGCATTTCTCTGCCAAATTCTTCATCGGTCCGCCAAGCTGTCTTACTCTCTGCATCAATTATTATCATTGCATCACATAAAAATGGCAGGAGAAGATGTAAGATATTGTATCCGATTAAAATAAATATACCTTTTATTACTTGAGGCATTGGAAATTTGAAAAGCTGTTCACCATCCGATCGAAAAATTTCCTTAAGCATCTCAAATGGAATGTTTTCACTGATATTTTCTAATAAAGGGCCACCAGGCAGCTGAATTCCTCGATCGTAGAGTTTTAATACATCTTCAAATGAGTCGAATTCATTCGGGGTTTTGTCAAAAAGAGCTTCAAGCTCAGGCTTAATAAACTGAGCAATTGATTTCAGTGCATAAGCAAGGAAATCAGCCATCTTTAAGTGACCAAATCGTTCATCTCTTGGCACATATATGTTTAAACTCAGCAGAAGAGGCAGCCTGGTTTCGTAATTGGGATCTGCTCAGGACATTAAGTCAGAGAATAACCAGTTCAAAAGCATCATAAAAAAGGAAAATTTTTTTACAAGCAATAACCTGATTCTGCTGGTTTTCGGCCTGTTCTTCCTCTACGAGGATACGGGTATTCATCAGAACCTCCAAGAATCGGGCGAATATATTTAGGACCCTGGTCAGGATCTGCTAAATCATTGTAATAAGAATAGTCATAGACACGGTCCCATTCTTGAAGCTCTGATTCTCCATCTCCTCTTAAACTCAGCAGCTCTTCCTCTCTGTACTTTCGCAGTGCCATTGGAGTTGCATGTGGCAGATATGTCTGTTACAATCAGAACAATCTCATCAAGCTCGGGTATGTAATTTGTTAAAGACAATATCTTAAAAAACTCTTATATATGACCTTGTTGCTAAAGAAAACACGGTCTTTCTTATAATATTTGGCAGTGTAAACCCATGAATTGCAGACAAAATGGATTCGGCCATGGCCAGGAACATCTTCAAGAGTGACAGTTTTAAGGTAGAATTCACTGTGATGATGATTTTTTATTACGAAAGCTCCTGGAATCCCAATCTCATCGTCATGATCAAATGTAACCTTGAATGCAGAATCACCTGGTGTTAAGGAAGTGAATGTAGTATCATTCCAATCTTCCAAGTATGCAGGCTCTCCTACTTTCCCTTGCAGACCATTCTCTGCAAAATACACACCAATTCCC
>CATIWF010214724.1:0-36005 GCA_949630135.1 Balakata baccata
AATCTCTGTTTGCATTGCATGGTTTTTCCTCTGACAAAAGAGAGAATTGCCTGTAATTGTTTTTCATCTGAAAAATGATGGGAATTGTAAATAGCAACCTTAGGGGCCATGTGAGAGTTGGTATAGATGGTTGTAGGAAAACTTTTTCATTTCATATTCCTATTGTTAGATTAGATACATACTGCTTTTGCCTTCCCTTTTGCTTGTCCATATCCTGGATTAGTATATTTAGGATTTCACGTTTTTGGATTATATACTATGCTTTGTGGAAATTTTTATGACTTGTGTCCTTCTCTTCATCACTGTTGTTAGAATCTTACAATTCTCAATTCAATTCATCCGATTCGTATCGATTCATATGGAAAATGAGTCGAATTTCAACACGAATATAAATTTATATTGAATTGTGACGGTTCATGATTTGAATCATTTGATTTGTATTGATTCACATGAAAAACAAGTTAAATTTTAGCAAAAATTAAAATTTATATTGAATCATGGACAAAGTGTACGAATCGATTGAATCAATCAAGTTGCATGATTTTTCCTAAATAAAAAAAGAAAGAAAGAAAGAATACTAGAAGCTAGAAAGACATAACATAAGAAATAAGACGAAAGTTGATGCCTAAATCCTAAGGATGAATCCTTGAGTATGGGAACTTCTGTTTTTTTTTTTCATTAATACTTTCTTTTTAAAGTGGTTATTTATTTATTTATCTTTTTTCAAATATGACTACTTTCTTCTTCTTCATGATCAGAAATTTAAAATATAAAATGATTTATATTACTTATTTTAATTTTTTCAAATTATATATTACAGATTTTAAACTATATTTGACTTTATGGTTTAGTATTGTTATTAGTTATTTAGTATTTTTATGTTTAGTCATTACTACATTTCAAAACTATATAATATATGATATGAAGTATGTTCTTAAAAACAAATATATATTATTTTTAATTAATATTATCAGGATGAACTTAATTTTATGATTCGATTCGATTCTCGATTCACAAAATTATAAATTCAATTCTCGATTTGATAACTATTATCTTCATATGCTTCCATGACACATGTCATCTTCATGTGCCTTTCTGACACTCATAACCACACATTCTTACTTGTTCAGTTTGTATAAAATTGATTTAAAAGAATGAGAAAAAGAAATGCAGTTCTTTTGATACACAACAATCGTTGTGTAGATAACATGTATTTCAAATTATTCTTGCAGAATCTGCTCAATCATGCCAAGTTATTCTGGACATCATTGAAACTTCATTACCAGAAGGCTTGCCTGAAAACTTTGCTGCTGACTGCAAATTGCAGGAGACTCTAAACAAGGCTGTTGAGTTGCTTCCAGAACTATGGAAACATGCTGATTCTTCACGAGAAGCAATCATATCATACAGGCGGTCTCTTCTTCATAATTGGAATCTTGATGCAGAAACAGCAGCAAGAATTCAAAAGGAGTTTGCTATTTTTCTTCTGTACAGTGGAGGTGAAGCATGCCCCCCAAACCTCCGGTCTCAGATGGACAGTTCATTTGTACCTAGAAACACTATAGAAGAAGCAATACTTCTGTTAATGATGCTATTGAGGAAAGTTTCACTTAAAATAATTGAATGGGATCAATCAATATTGGAGCATCTTTCTTTTGCTCTGTCATTGTCAGGAGGTCTAAAGGTGCTAGCCAGTCAGGTTGAGGAGTTGCTTCCTGATGCTATTGATCGGAAAGAAATGTATTACATACTTTCGCTTTGCTATCATGGTGCAGGTGAAGATTTAGTTGCTCTGAATTTACTCAGGAAATTGTTACATAAAAAAGAGGACCCAAACAATATTCCGGCTTTGTTAATGGCATCAAAGGTTTGTATCAATGTCCCTAAACTTGCAGAAGAAGGAATAAATTATTCTTGCAGAGCCCTTGAAAACTTGGGAAATGGATGTGAGCTGTTGGGATGTATTGGTAACTGCTTGCTGGGTGTCTCACTCTCATTGCATTCTAAATCAGCTGTTGCTAACTCTGAGAGGGTAATAAGACAATCTGAGGCTCTTCATGTCCTAGAATTAGCTGTGAAAATGACAAGGATGCAAGATCCCTACATTCTTTACTATCTTAGCCTGGAAAATGCAGAGCAGAGGAAACTAGACACAGCACTTTATTATGCGAACTGCTTGTTAACTGTGGAAAATGGATCCAGTGTTAAAGGATGGTTGTTATTGGCCAGGATCTTATCAGCTCAGAAACGATATATGGATGCCGAATCTACTATCAAAGCTGCCCTGGATCAGACTGGGCAATGGGATCAGGCAGAACTTTTAAGAACTCAAGCTAAACTTCAAATTGCACAGGGTCGGTTAACGAGGGCCATTAAGACATATGGACAGCTTCTCGCTATTCTTCAAGTTCAGAATAAGAGCATTGGCTCTGGAAAGAAGTCAGCTAAGGTCTGTCACTTGAATCCAGCTTCAGTTATTAGTTTAAACATGTATGTTAATCAACTTATTGTTTCAGTAGTTAAGAACAATGCAAAATCATTTGACATATACTAGTTTCTTCATTGTGTCTATTGATCAAGTAATCCACTGTTGTCCCTGGGCCATGGTTCAGGTGATATAGTGTATCAGTGTATGGGTGTTAGGGTATGCACAATCTAAGGCCAAGAGTGCTGGAGCAGTGAGGAGGAGAAAGAGGGGGGAAAATCCTTTAGTGGGGTGGGGGTTAGAAAAGTTCAATCAATTAGATCAGTGCCTCAATCTTTACTGTAATCAGCTGTGGTGTTGCTGGATTTTTTTTTAATTTTTTTCAAAAAAACACTTTTTTAAATATCGATTTTTTTTTTCCATTTTGCTTTCTTCGGTAATTTGTTGAGAAATTTTGAAGCAAGACCAGTATTTAATACCTTTTGTGCCTAAATTTTATCAGGGCAATGAAAACCCCACAAGAAGTTTAGAATTGGAAGTTTGGCATGACCTAGCTTTTGTGTACTTAAGTCTCTCACAGTTGCATGATGCTGAGATTTGCCTTTCAAAATCCAAGGCCATCAGTTCTTACTCAGCTTCCAGGTGCCATATCACAGGTAAAATTGGCATATCACCTTTGGGATTATTCCATCCTGTACAAATAAATCACTTCAGGTTGCTTTGTCTATATAGATCATAATAACAAGCATTGGCATGTGAAGACCCTTCACATTAAGAACTCAAAATTTTGGTCTCTTGTTTCAAGAAGCTGATGAATATTAAGGGATTGATGAGTATGTTGAAGATCTGTATCGGGTTGGTTTGATTCAGAACCTAAATTTTGATTTTTAAATTATATTGCAGGTATGCTCTTTGAAAAGAAGGGCCTCTACAAAGAAGCTCTAAGAGCCTTCAGTACAGCTCTAGATATCAGTCCCACACATGTCCCGAGCATGGTATCTACTGCTCTGGTACTCAGACAGCTTGGTAACCAATCGAATGAATTAATCAGAAGCTTTCTAACAGAAGCACTGCGGCTTGACAGAATGAATTCATCGGCGTGGTATAATCTTGGCTTACTCCATAAAAGTCAGGGTAGTGCATCCTCCTTCCAAGAGGCAGCTGAATGTTTTGAGGCTGCAACATTTCTTGAAGAGACTGAACCAGTTGAGCCTTTCAGATGACCAATACTAAGAAAATTATGCTCTCTTTCAACTTTAATACATATTTTTCCTTTGGTATTTTCCATATATGTATTAATTAACATGAATTTTGTACAATGCAGTATATAATTCAATAGGAATAAAAGGGGAAATCTTATTTCTGATGTGCATTTTAGTCACTATTTTAAGATCATTTGGCTGTTAGCATTAGATTTCGGCTCGAATAAAGACCATCCTTTGCTCAAGATAAGCTCTGTGGAAGAAATAAGCAATACTGTCATGTTTATTTGATCCTTTCTTGAGCTTATTTAAGAAAAAAAAATTTGTAGAAAACCTTTAAAGAATTACTAAAAAAAAAGAATGAAACTTTATTGAGAATTTAATAAAAAAAAAAAAAAAGGATAAGAGGGGATGCCATGGTGGATTTTAGGCAGGAGGGGAAGCACTTTTCATGGCGGTCATATTAAAGAGTAAGAGAGAGATGCAGCACACTGAATTATTATTCTTCACGAGAAAGGTTTTGGTGAGATCAATGCAGTGGCGACGGAGGGGTCAAATTGCAATTTCTGTTATTTTAGGGTGTATTAAGAAATCTTCTTTTTTTGGATTTTTGCCGAAAAAAAAAAGTGCACTTCCAAAAAAGAATTTCAAATTGAAAATGAGAAATATTCACTTATCAGCGGCGAGATTGGTTGATCCATATGGCCCGCATGTCCTTTTTTTCTTTGGAATCCTTCTATTTTTCTTTTGTAATGTTAATTAATTATAGCTGCAATTTTATTTGGATGTTCTGTTTTGACAAATTGACACATTTGGCCCAATATTTCCATATTAACTCTTTTTCCCCTCTCAAAAGTTAATTGAATATAATATAACATTGGAGTGAGGATCCCATATTAATTTTAGTAGCTAATTACTCTAAAATGTAGAATTTTCATTTATTAATGCATTTGGTTTTATTTAGAAAATAAAAAATTTATAATTTTTGAATTATAAATGGCTTAAAGAATTCAATGTTCATGAAAATATTAGCCCTGAATTTGAAAATTTTCCTTACTAATTTCATATTAAGAACTTTGCTAATGGTCTAAATAATATTTTTAGGTTTGCTAATAAATTAGACATAATACTTTCTTCAGACCTACTTAACAATGTAATGATGTATTAATCACTTAATTATTGTCTTAATCATTTCATTAGGAACATACTTATTCTTGTATGGCAAAAGGTGAGTTATATAATTATTCTTTTTTTTTCCGTTCACCTGAAGAAAAGTTACAGTTTTATTCTAAATTTCTAAAAATTGAATCATTTTATTTTGGAATAAAAATTTTCAAGTTGTCAAAATCTTAAGTTTTATGGTAAAAGATCTCTAAATAGTAGAGAATCAAAATGAAATTTCTTTTATGAACTTGCACGAAAAAGAAAAAAAAAAAGAAATACTTGCACTGAGACTGAGTAAATGAATTTCCATTTTACAGGGACCATATTGGAAAAAAAAAAGGAAAAATACCTTTTCTTTTTCTTTCTTTTTTTTTTTTTCCCCAAAAATTTACGGCTCCTCTCCCCACATTGACCCCCCCAATTACACAGTGCTCAGTGTGAGATTCAGATTTGAGACAGAGAAAAGACAATTACACAAACAAACAGACAAACCCTTGTATTGTAGTAAGAGAGAGTGGAGCAAGGATCATTACTTGTGTCCGGACATTTTTCCTTTGTCTTAGAATAAACTCTGTATCCTAAATCCTGTCCTTTTGGAGTTTCCAAGTTGAAATCTTGAAAGCGTTTTCAAGTATTTTAGTCACAGTAGAGAGAGAAAGTTGAAAACTTTGAGGGGTTTGGTAGAGCGAGAGAGGAGATGGAGGGTGGAAAGGTAGTGGAAGCAGTTTCTGGTCCATCCACAGCTGGTGGTGTCTGTGAGAAGGAAGAAAATCAAAAGGAAATGGTAGAGAAACCACCAACCCAAGCTGTTATTGACGATATTGATGATGATGACGAGGAAGAAGAGGAAGACAATGGGGTTCCTGTTACTGGTTTTGTCCCTGGGCCTTTGCTTTCTCTCAAGGAACAGATTGAGAAAGACAAGGTTTTTTTTCCCTAACCCATCACCACTTTCATTTGTGAACTTTCTGCTGTCTTCTAATTTTTTTTTTACTGGTTGCTCAGAATATCTATTGTATGATAAACTTTGAGTTTTACTAGCAAAATTTTTTTAATTGTGCATGCAGTGTGTATGCCCAACTTTTCTATGTTGTCTTTGTGTCACTGAATATCTAACTTCTTGTCACTGAATAATTACAAATATGTGGTTGATTGTCTAATTGGCGGGCAATTGCACAAATGTTACTAAAACTTGTTACTTTATTACAATTTGATACCAAACCTTTTAATTATTACAAATTGATATCAAATTTTTCATAAATATTGCAATTTAGTATCAATCTTCAATTTTCGGCACTAGAAAGATATCATAGCATGCCACGTTACTTTATTAGCTACATTATATTTATTCTTTCATAAAAACACACTCAAAACAACAATGATTGAATATATTATTTTCTTTTTTGTAATTTATTTGTCTTTAATTTTTGGAAACATCGCTATTTGAGTATTTTTATGAGATAATAAATATGACGTGGATAATAGAGTGATGTGACATGCTATGTCATTTTTTCGGCTCAGAAAATTGAAGATTGATACCAAATTGCAACATTTATGAAATGTTTGGTATAAATTTGTAACAATTAAAAGGTTTTGTATCGAATTGTAACAAAGTGATAAGATTTGGTACCATTTGTGCTATTAGCCCTCTAATTGGCTGATATATACCAATTATATATGCTTAACATCTGGCTGTATAAACAATTTCAAGTAACAACTTCTATGTCTGTAATTCAGCAATTCAGGTCTATTTTTATGCCATAATACCTGATAGATCACTGGCTGAACAGTTCTTGAATTTGGCTAAGAAGCTAAATTTTATTTTTAATGGATAAGGCTAGGTTCAGCTTGTTGCAAAAATGGTGTAAAACACTTAGTGGTGTGAAATGGATATACGATTCAGCATTGGTTTTTTGCCTTTTGATATTCTGTAATTTGGAAATGAAACTACATTTCAGGATGATGACAGCTTAAGAAGGTGGAAAGAGAAGCTGCTTGGTTGTGTTGAAAACGAGATAAATGGTTTGTTCAATAGAGGCCTTAGTTACCATCTTTTGTTCTGCATCTGAGTTCTTTTTATCTCAATTCATGACAAATTTAAATTTCTGGTTTCTCAGGCCAAATGGAACCTGAAGTGAAATTTCATTCCATAGGAATCGTATCTAACGACATTGGAGAAATAAATACTCCCTTACCCATTGATGAAAATCAGAGTGGCCGGATCCTTTTTACTCTCAAAGAAGGATCACGATATCAGCTTAAGCTAACGTTCAGTGTTCTGCACAACATTGTTTCTGGTCTAACCTACACAAACAAGGTGTGGAAGGGAGGAATCCGAGGTGTGGAATCATTTTCTTCTTTGCATTTAAAATTCTTATCTCATGTTTCTAAAGGAATAGAACTTCAGACTTTCTAAATCGCCTTTGTTAGTCAGAAATTGACATATTTTATAGTTTTAATCAATAATGCCAATGCAGTTGGAGTTGTTCATAGGGATAATATTCTCCATCCTGCTTGGTAAGCAAAAGTCAGATTGAAACTTGATCTAGAGTTATGTTCCCTTTTCAGATTTTCTTGTGTGTAGGCATTTTCTCTTTGCTTCATTAGCAGCTAAAATGTCTAATCAGTATTCAATCATAAAATAGCTATCAAAATAAAATTGAAGAGCTCTGTGCTTTTGCTAAACCAGTAAACCTGTGCTTCTGATTGATTATGGACAGATCCATATTTTTGGATTTCTGTCCCTTAATTTGCTGAAAGTGTGTCATTACATAATATCTTTTTACTATGTCCTCTAGACAAAACCTCTGAATTAAAATTGCTACCTAGTGCCAAAGAATGTCTGGTTTTGTTCATTTCAATGCCAGCCATTTCATTTGATTTACTTGTTATATTTTGGTAGTACAATATTTTTATGGCTGTGTTTCTGTGGATGGTCAGTTGATCGAAACAAAGGAATGTTGGGTACTTTTGCACCTCAGCGGGAACCATATGTGCATACTTTGGAGGAGGAGACTACTCCATCTGGTGTGCTGGCAAGGGGAATTTACTCGGCAAAGCTTAAGGTAAGTCCAACTGCATTTTCTTACTTACATGTTATCATGTTTAAGATCTGCAAGAGAGCTAGGTTGTGCTCATGCGGTTGAATTTTTTGGAATATCCTGTTATGCCATAAGAGGCAAGTTTTTATTTTGGTCTATTGAACTAAAGTGGAAAATAATTAGTCATATCCAACCAAAAAGTTGATAGAGTAGCGGTCCAAAGTGCATATTCAACTGAATGGTTCAATTTGGAAAACTGCAGGAGAAGCCTTGTAACGAAAAATTACTGTTCGAATCACGATTGAACTCGACTGATGTTGTTATCTCTTTTTCATGCAGTTTGAAGATGATGATAGAAGATGTCATATGGAGCTCAAATATTCCTTTGAGATCAAAAAGAGCAGCTAGCCAAAACTTCTTTGCAACAATGTTTTCTTCTGTTTGTCTTTTGTGTTTCTGTTCTTTTTCTGTCCTTAAAAAAAGCATATAGATGTCTTTGAACCTACAATTGCAGTTAGGTGAGAAAAATAGTCTTTATTTTCATTTCCATGCTCTAATTTTGATATTTATTTTCCATGCTCCACACTCCCCAACTATAAATGGGAATCCTACAAATGAGATTTTGGCTCAATAATACTGAAATGATCTCCAGGGCTATGTGGTAGAACATCATTTAGAACCTTGTGAATGTGTTCCAATAGGCAGGAAGCTAAGTGGGTCACAGTCACAGGAAACTAACCATTGACAGTTAAAAGTCAGCCCATTGGAAATAGCCTCATCCAACCAATTTACAGTAGAAAACAGAATAAGGCTACCCAGAATAGGCAATGACGGAGCTTAATCCTTTTTTCCCTTATTTTCCTTTATTTTCTATTCCTAGAAATTCAATTAAAGCCTCCGGATTTCTTTTCCGTTTGCAGTAGCTTTGCTTCAAAACATAAAATGCAATGGATTTTGGACTAGAAAAGCTGAAGTAATTATCTACCGAAGCAAATTTAAAGCTCTATTGTTAAATTTTGAGAAGGTTACTGTATAAAAGAATTTAAGAGAATACACTTTCTGTGTCGGGTTCCAATTCAAGGTCTACCTTACAGCGTTCTTTACGTAATACAAAAAAATATTTTTTTAATGCTAACCTTACTGCTAGTACTGCCGGAGCAAAGCTTATTCAGAACCTTACTGCTAATCATTTTCATATATTGTAATGCCTTGAGCCCAAGGGTTCTTGTATATTATATGAGAAGTTACCAGGAACAAGCAGAAATGGTGAGTTACCTAGCCGGCGGAAGGCAGTAGCATAAAGGAGGAAGACAAGATGCCAAGTTAGAATTCTCATTTGTGCATGATCCAGTATAATGGCCGAGCAGCAGGAGACCGATTTCCAGGAGTGTGTATAAACCAATGGCAGCAGCAAATGGCAAGAACTTTTATGATGGGAATATCAGCAACTGAGACCACAAATATAAGATAATTGTCAAAGCAGATAACAGTATTTTAACTATATCCAAAATTCTAGAATAAATTTGTAAATATTACAGGAGATATGGTCCATGGAAAGATGGAAGACGGGATGCTGCACCACACTAAAATGAGATACCTTATTGCAATGAAGATATATTGATATTTGCAAAGGTTTGAATAACCCAAATAAGTTTTGAAATTCATAGCATTTATGTGATTTCCTTGGTTTCCATACAATAATGATTGTAATGACAGCAAAATTCTAACGGCAGCATTGACACGAAGCTTAAAGTTCAAATTTCCAATTCGTAATAACTGGCTTCAGGCCAAGGGGGCAATGTGGTACCTTGTACTCTATAGGTACTGCAAAAGCACATGAGCCGACGAATTCTTCAACCTACAACTTTGTCCAAGGTGCACGTCCCCAAAAAGATACCTGCAAGCAATATAAATCGAGTAAAAAGGAATGAGGAGAATTGAGAGAAAAACAATAACCAATAAATGTCTTATGATGAAGAAAATAGAATACCTATATTCACAGTACTCAGGAAGCGCGCATCGAGCCTTCCCATAGTCCCAATAGCAGTCATCGTTCCTTAGAGGTCCGCGTTTGGCTATTATAAATAATATATCAGTCAGCTTAACCAAGGTAGGCCTTAAGAAGTGGAGAAAAATACCGCACAATTCACCTTTTGTAACAAATTCTGATTTTTTATTAGATTGGATATCATGCCACATCTGAAGCCACAGCTCTCTCATTAGAACCTGGGATCTAACAATGTTCCTGTGATTTGCTACATGGAAATAACTTCAATAGTTCAATTATATTTGTAATAAAAAAATCCCTGCTAATGCTAAATGTATGCAGTAACATATGATTAGTATAAGATAAAAAAATGGTAAAAAAAAAAAAAACACAAGGATTTAGCAGAAAATTGCCAAAAGAGAACTTATATTTAAACTTATTGCAGTATTAGTTAAAAGTTCACCTCCATGTTGTGGTTTAAGTATTTGTAAAAAGTAATCCCAAAAAATTCATACATATATGCCCAAGAGAGTTGACTGTACCCAAGATTTATTACTTCCAACGTTCCAATCATTTTCAGTTAGAAAAATAGCTATATAATTGAGAATCATGAAATGTCGATAAGAATTGTAAATTTGATTTCATCTGCTAGGTCTATGATCTCCTCCAGATATGTCAGATTGCCAAGTCGATCATTGGATGTTAAAAAAGTGCCATTTTAGTTCACAAGTGTCTTCTACAGTCCATAGACCCTAAAGGCTAAAGAAAATGTCATAAACCTTTATCAAGTTCCCAAACTGCCGTCCTCTTTCCTGGAACACTTTCAGAATCTTCATAAAATGTAATGTAGTTTACTTTTGGAGACCTTGTCATGTTAGGAACTATATCTGCACCATGATGATGATCAACATTCAGTTCCACTTGTACGTCAGACCCATCATGCTCCGACTGCATATTTTCAGAAGAATACTAAGAAACCAAATTCTCATAGATTAACTCCATTTTTCTGGTAAAAAAACGATATCAAACTGAGCCATCTTTCAATATGAAAGGAATATGACAATTATAGATCAAGTAAACAAGGGTAAAAACTCTAGATTTTACCTTCAATCATTTCAAAGATTGAAACAATTTATAATGGGGCAATATATTACAACTTCGCATTTAAATATTTGTTGTTATTGGCAACTGTAATTACCCCTCATATATCATACATGCATAAACACAGAAAAATTATATTGATTGAGCACAAGTACCTGAGGAGCTCTTGTTATGTTAACTTTGGGTCCAAGCCAGTTCTTGCACAAAGAGAGAGAGTTATACGGTACCTGGAACATATATTAACTGAAGCTAAAGCCATTCAAGCAATGTTGGATAAGCAAATCGCATCTAATATTTTGTGTGCTTACTGTATCATCCCCACTTGCAGCTCCAGGATTCCCCTGAACCAAATTTCCTGACCTGCAAGAAGAAAAAGTGTAAACTAAAAACTTCCTGGGGAAGCTAAACATTTCAGATGTTTATCAAGGTTATCCACCATAAAGGAAAAAAAACATTGAGGAAAATGAAGTATCAGATGGATTGATGGAGGTAATCATTCCCTTTGAAGTGAGCCACTAATTAAAAAGTCAATTGTTATGAGATGAACGGAAGTGCATTAATTTTGAATTTAGGACATATGCCTTTGCTCTTACAACATAAAGTGGGGTGCGGTCATCCGTGAGAAGGAAGACATATCCTATGCAGTAATTTCTCAACTTTGGAACCATAAATCTTTCTGCCATAGGTAATAATTAAGACCACAAGGCCTAAAAGGGCATTAAATAATTGGTCTCCTTATTCTGCTTCATCAGCCGGGAGTAGGAGGTACCAAATTTTCAGTTTAGTTATATCCTTTCAGCATCTTAGTTTAAATACGAAGATAATCGCCAATAACTTAACTATTCATTGACATTACCTCACTTTCATTTTTCTTCTAAAGAGTGAGCTTTCATTTCCACTCCTGTCAGAAAATTTTAAAACCAATGTAATGACCACTGGCAGCAGAAACAACACAAAAGTGCATTGTTGTCTATGCTTGTTCAAGATGGCATTTCCTTTATGCCAAACTTCGGAAAATCTCTCTTATGCTATTAAACTAATTACAATCACTGAGCAGTTAACACCCCCTTCAGTATTAATTTTTCATGAATTAGTCTCCTAGCCACAAAAAGGAGTATTATGTGAATGAGAAATCTTGGGTAATCACTCAGGCATTCATCCTTTAATTAAAACAAGAGAACACAAAATTTTATTCCTTCCAGCTAAAATTGGACTTGGTATTAGTAATACATCTTTGAAACAGATAACCAACAATAAATCAACCAGTATGATAACAAGATACATAAATCTGTACATGTATCTAAGGTTCACATTATTACAGAAACATTATAATGGCAATTACCTTGAGATTAGAGATCCTTCAAGCTCATAAATGACATCTGTTATGATCCAATTATCAGGGTAAGGCTTGCCACTGGGAGCAAAATAGTAACCAACCTGTTTGCCATTGCCAAAATACCCAAAACCGTCATCCCCAGTCATATGAATGAATTACCTTAGGGTGCAAACAAGCTATCAGCAATCCAAATAATATGCATTGACCAAGAAAATAACCAGTTAATATACTTAAGACTGGCAAAGAAGTTCTTCCACAATACATAATGATGTGACTATCGGCTTGGGGTGGATGCCACTGATGGGGGATGAAAGAAAGGGACAGAGAGAGAGGTGGGTGGGAAACCAGTTGAACACATGATTTGAGCATAGTAACAGAGCAATTTCACTGTAACATGTTTCAAGTACAGAAAAGGGATCCATAACACAATTAGAAAGATAATTCACAACCAAACAGAAACTATCACATTCACTTCAAGAAGAAAATTATACCTCAGTCTTCAAATCTATTCCATATATGCAAAAAACATTTTTAATAGGTGGTCTTTCCCAAGGTGTGAGCGGATTCAGAACAGGATCACCATGATATGACCTGAAATAAAATGGTACTGAAAATTTTAGATCCATTAGAAAATGAAACTGCACATACATCATTTTCACTCAGTAGTTTGTCATGGACCTGGAAACACTCAAAATCAGTTATAAAATGAAGGAAAATTAAGGAAAATTAGATGTACTATTGTTTCAGAAAAATCACTATCACAGCAAACTTTATGTTAGAAGAATAATATTTTATAGGCATTATACTATTTAGAATCATCAAAATGAGCTATTTCTGTTACAAATTTGATGCATTATGGAAATATTGCATAACTAAATGAATCAATATGTATAGGGCTAAGGACATCACAAAACCATAAAATAATAGATTTTGTTAAGGATCTGCATGATATACTGACAGACACACAGACATTAAACAAAAACTCACTAAAAACAAAAATTAAGTTTCTATCTATGCAAGAAAATATGGTGTTAATTTCAAAGTCAAAGCAAAATTCAATAAGTATTCTTAATCTCATATCCAAAAGGCAGTCGAGGCAGTTTATTTCAGAAAAGCTCACAAAATAAGCATAAAAGAAAGGCTAACGTCCCTCAACATTTAAGGAAATACCCACTTCTTTAGGTGGTATAAGAGCCTCTTGCTATCAGAATCATAATCCTCTATTGCTTTGAAAAAGGTCCCATCTGATACTTCACGAGCTGAAAATGATAACTGAGTAGGGAGTCCACATTCCATAGTAGACAAGTTGGACTCAGCTACTTCTGCAACCGATGGATAAGCATAAAACCCTACAAATATGGAATTTCAACATAGCAAATGAGCTCAATACAATGTTGCTTTTGTGATAAGAAACTCTAATCTTAGTCTTACCAGGGTTAGAAGGAATTTCAATATTGACCATATTTGTTGGCCATCCAGAGTAATTTGATTGAAATTCATGTTCCTCACATTGATATGTCTGATGATTTTTCCTGGATTTCCCAGAGAAATGCTTCCAATATGGATTATCTGATGTGCAATACTTTGAAAACGGCATCATCCATAAAGAGGAAGCAAATGAATTGAACATCATTCTAGCTGTTCCCTGGTACCTTACCATAAGCGTGTCATAAGCATGTATTAAAACAGGTATTCATATCCAATGGTTTAAGTAACAAAATGAGTGATGCCTCAAGGCCCTTGTTACAGAATATAAAATCCTAATTAGATAATCCCCTAATTAGTGGTAGCAAATATCCTAATTAGTATAATTGCCTTATTAACATTTCATCTTTGTATATAAATATGTAAAAGCTTGTAGCAATAAACACAAAAAATATATTTTCATATCTCTGTTTTTACATAGTATCAGAGCGTTAGAGAGTGGGATTTGAATTTGAAACATATTTTTCCAGATTTGGGTTATCTGTCAATTTGACAGATTAGGGTTCCGAAATTGGGTCATCCACTTGGAGTGATCTTCTGTTGTCACCACCATTTGGCTTGCCTCTGTCTATACAACACCTTTCCAGGCTTGGTTAAGGTTATACTCTCTTGGTTTTGCTACTCACTTGAGACCAGGTTCTGTTTACTCACTTTTTTTGGATATGTGGATTCTTGTTGTGATTTGCTGCTTCTGTTTTGTTGGGATTATTGCTTTTGTGTGAGTTATGGCTGACAAAAAGACAATTAGTGTTTCTGATGTGATTCTAGTAATATCTAAAATTACGGAACACAAACTCAATGGCTCTAATTATATGGATTGGAGCAAGACGATTCGTCTTTATTTACGAAGTATTGAAAAATACCAATATATGACTGACAATCCACCTAAAGATGAGTCTAGATAGACATGGCTAAGGGAGGATGCTCGGTTATTTTTGCAGATTCGTAATTCTATTGATAGTGATCTCCGTGAGGGAGTTTATCTGGAGCAACCTCTAGGGTTTGTTGCTCGGGAGGAGTCTGGGAAAGTTTGTCGTCTTCAAAAATTTTTGTATGGCTTAAAACAGAGTCCTCGAGCTTGGTTTGGCAAGTTTAGTCAGACAGTTGAGAAGTTTGGGATGCGTAAGTATAAGTTTGACCATTCAGTCTTTTACAGACAGTCTGAAGCTGAAGTTATTTTGCTAGTTGTGTATGTTGATGACATTGTTATTACTGGAAGCGATAGTGTGAGAATCTCATTTATAAAGTCCTTTCTTCATACTCAATTTCACACTAAAGACTTAAGGATGCTAAAGCATTTTTTGGGTGTTGAAATAACAAGGAGTAAGAAATATATTTTCCTATCTTAGCGGAAATATACGCTTGACTTGTTGTTTGAAATAGGAAAATTAAGGGTAAAGCCATCAAGTACTTCGATAATTCCTAATGTGCAACTTACAAAGGATGGTGAACTATTTGAAGATCCTAAAAAGTATAGAAGATTGGTTGGGAAGTTGAATTATCTCACTATGACTCTTCCGGATATTGCATATTCTGTTACTATTGTGAGTCAATTTATGTCATCACCAGTAGTTCATCACTGGACAGCTTTAGATCAAATTTTGTGTTACGTGAAAGGGGCCCCTGGATGTGGTATTTTGTATGCGAATCATGGACACACTTATATTGATTGCTTCTCAGATGCCGATTGAGCAGGTTCAAAGATTGATAGAAGATCTACATCAGGCTACTGTGTCTTTGTTAGAAGAAATTTGGTTTCATGGAAGAGTAAAAAGCAAAATATTGTATTACGCTCAAATGCTGAATCAGAATATCGGGTCATAGCACAATCTGTATGTGAGATTATGTGGATATGTTAACTCTTAACTGAGATGGGTCTCAAGATTACAGTACCAGCAAAATTGAGGTGTGATAACCAAGCCGTTCTTCATATTGCTTCTAATCCTGTTTTCCACGAACGAACAAAACATATTGAGATCGGCTGCCACTTCGTTCGGGAGAGACTACAGCAAGGTTTGATCTCCACATGATATGTGAAGATAGGAGAATAATTGGGAGATCTTTTCACTAAAACTTTAAATGGGGCTCGAGTTGATTATCTTTGTAACAAGCTGGGCATGATTAATATATATGCTCCAGCTTGGGGGGAGTGTTACAGAATATAATATCCTAATTAGATAATCTCCTAATTAGTGGTAGCAAATATCCTAATTAGTGGTTGTAAATATCCTAATTAGTATAGTTGTCTTATTAGCATTCCATATTTGTATATAAATATGTAAAAGCTTTTAGCAATAAACATAAGAAATATTTTCCCATATATCTATTTTTACAGCCCTCAACTAGCAGCTAATGCAAGAAGCCATTATTAACACAAATTCCACAAAGCATCTATACCTATAAGATTAGTAATGATTTACCAGTGTCAAACCCTTATGTTGATTACATAAGCTCATTTTCCTTAGACATTTTAGCTAATTATCACTAAAAGTCTTGGGATACCTTAATATGCCTAACATGAGTAAATAAAGATTTGGTGCAGTTTCTAATCCTTTAAAAAGGAGATTTGGATGATAAATTTGTTAAGAAACAACAGCACCAATCAAATAAGGGTTACCAAGACTAAGAAGGTAAATAGGTAACCTCAGAAACAGGAAGACCAAATGTGTTTCCAAAAAGAATTGCTTTGACTGTCTCAGTTGCACCAAGGAGAGGAGCTCCTGGAATCAAATAACAAAATAAGATTAGTTTTTTAGGCACATGAATATTTTACCAAAGGAACTCTGCTTTTTAGGCCATATGAATTTCCATGTAAAAATATAATACCAAGGGCAAAGTACGCATATATATGTTTGTCCAGCCATTCATTGTAATGCTTCGGAGCAATTTCTAGCTTTAACCATTCCAAGAAGTAGCGAAAGACATGGTTACCCAAAGAATGTGCAAGTACAATTGAGGGTCCCCCGCGAAGTTTATGTTCAGTTTCAAAAGTCAACCTGCAAAGGAAAATGCAGCAAAAATCACATCCCTTGGGTCAAGCCTGGATTTAGTTTCTATCAACCACATATGCCAATAAATACAAATTAAACATGTACAGAGTGGATCAGTGATAGTTTGATAAGCTGTTAAAAGATGCTACAGATTCAACTAACAATTTATATCAAATCAGATGTAGTTGAACTGCATGATATGTATCCCTCCAAAAGCACAAAATTTTTTTCAATGCTACTTCCGTTTTATCAATTCTCAAACTCAATTCAGTCGGATCCAAGTTGAGAAGCAACTTTATACATATTTGCAAATCCTATTTTTGGAGGCCAAAATAGGCCATTCATGCAATTGCAGAAAATACCCTTTTACCCACAACTTTCATTATTATGTAGAAATCTAAAGAATTTGGTCAAATCACAAAATTTATGTGAATACAGAAAAATGCAAAGCAATGTGCGACGACCACAATCAGAGCATAATCATTGTCGAACTAATTTGATAATTATGATCCTCGGAGCATTGACACCGTAAATTTCTAGCTACTGCTATCATAATGCCTATAGAGGTTTTCAAATAAATTCTTGTCAAGAAATTTCGGTGGACTAACAAATATATCGTCAAGAGTTAAATAATGTTGAAGCTGTAAATTAATTATAAAAATGCAGATTCCTGTCAAACTGAACTTACTATACAGAGTGATAATAATAAGCTCAATCTGTGAACCAGGCAGACAGAGAGAAGTTAAGAAACACTAAAAGTTGATACGAATGAGTGATTTGGGCATCATACATACTTGAGACGGTGAAAATAAAGGTCCCGCGCCTCAAGCATTGACGGGGCCAATCTCCAATCATATGGAACAGCGACAATTGCATTAGCCTCAATTCCAAACTCAATACACCACTTAATCCATTCTTTCCACACTGAAGAAAGAGGACCTGGAGATCAAAAGGAGTAGAAATTCATTATGAATTCCGTGCCATCCTATGAAGCTGTAATCATGATGTACAAGAAAAATAATATAAAGGAAAACAGGAGGAAAAAAAACCTGTTATATAGCCAGGATCAAGTTCTGTAATCGCAGAAAGGCCAACATCAGGTCGCGACTTGCATTCAGGATGATCCGTTTGATTGTAAGGATCAAGCATCATACACTTAAGCCAACAATTTACAGTAGAAAGAAGCTGCAACAGCACAATAACCAACTCCTTCACTAGCAACTAAAAATTATTTCGCTACAATTTCTAGAAACTAGACTAAACAGAGACATTAAGAAAAAAAAAGTCCGGTTTAGCCAATAATAAAAGATGCATTGATTGTTTCATACTAATCTCTCAAAAAGCACAAATAAACATAAAATGAGCTTCGGTTACCCTCCATTAACAATTTCTAGAACAACAAAGCTAGCATAAAATGATTTAATAGACGAGAAACAGTTATGAATTCAAAGCTACAATATAATTTTTATAATTCATTAGCTGATAAGCAACGAGACAATATTTAGTATCGAAAAAACGAAACACGTCTTATTTAGCGAATTTAGCCAACAACAAAAGACGCACTGATTGTTTCATAATAATCTCTCAAAAAAATCACGGATAAACATAAAATGAGCTTCAGTTTCGCACTATCACAGAAGCAGAAACCGAGCCTAGATTCAAACATTTCCTAGAAGAGCAAAAGTAGCATAATATAAATTGTTCAAAAACAAGGGAAAAGCAAAAATGGAGAGTTACTTTAGTGGTGTCGAGCCAGACGAGGTCAAGAGGATTAAAATCGAGAGGAGAGTAAGGGCAGTCGAGGAAAGACCAAGCTCTGAGCTGAGTAGAAGCGAAACCGGGGATTATTATACCGGAAACCGTCGAATAATCCCCGCTGAACTCGGCATCGCCGCAGCTTCCCCGCGGACCTCCACCAAGTATCAGAATCAACACGACGGCGGCTAGACGAAGGATGCCTCCTCTCATCATTATATTCATCTCATTTTCTGTTTGGAGAGAGATAGTGCGAGGTGTAGAAATTTAGATTTTGGAAAGGAATAGTCCACTCTGACTATCCGTTTTGGGAGTTGAAAATGTAGTGCCTCCGTTGATTCTTCTCTTTATCACGGGTCAAGGCTCAAGTTTCCCGCAGCCATAAACGACAAAATGTCTGCCCGTTTTTTATTTGGGAACCATCCAAACGATGCCGTTTGTCCCTCTGTGATTTTGTCTCCTCCGTCAAACGGCGCCGTTTAAGTTTGTTAGAAATGGCGCCAATTAACAGGTGATGATGGCTGAAGGGAAAAAAGACAGACAAAAGTGGTGCTTTGTTTGTATTTGGTTAGCGAAGGAACCGAAGCTTGAACTGCTAATGGCACAAAACGACGACAGAGAGCTCCGAGGAATACCTCTTAACGAAGTCCTGAATCAAATAAGTAAAGGTTGCGTATATTTTACGGGAAATCGGTTTCCATGGAATTATCCACGGCTTCTTCTAGGTTCCGGTTCAGAGACCACCGGCAAGCGGAGGACGCAGCTGAGTCTGGTACCGGCTCCGATGTCTCATCCATTTCGAGCGACGGGGATGAGAATTCAGAACTCGAATCCATGACCGGAAAGGTACGTTGATACGTTTGGCTGAGGCCAGTTAGTTGAAATTGAATTATAATTAGCATGAATATGTGTTTCTGCTGTTTGATTTTAGGGAATAAGTCGTCTGTGTGCGGAATTACTGGAAATAAAGGCGGCATCCGATGAAGATTTTCACATAAATATTTTCGCTAATTATTCAGCTTTTGTTGGGTATTTTTCTTTTTAATTTTTCCTCTCCATTATTTGAACTATTGAGATTGCATTAAATATTTTGCTACAATTACATTTAGGCACTGTTTAATCTAGGGTTTAGGGTTGACCATAAAAAAAAAATAGTTTGACTAATAATCTCTGTTTAGTAAATTAGCTTATTTACAAAAAAAAAAAGTTAAATTATAATCTCCTAAAAAAAAACTTATAGAAGTAGTATTAAAAAATAAGCTAGTAGAATATGATTTTTATTTTCCTTTATACCTTTATTCTTTTTTATCAAAATGACATGTTATAATATATAATTATTAAATTATATAAAATATAATTATTATATATAATATATTTTTTTTGAATGAATATATTATAATTATTAAATTATTTAATATGTACATATATATAATAATGGAATGTTAGATGATAAAGGTGTATATATTTATTGTACTAGGATGATATATTTAATATAATTTTTATGATATATAATATGCAATAACATTTTATAATTCATTTGTAATGTATATTTAAATATATTTTATATAATGTTTTGATTAATATAAACATATCATTTTATGTTATTTTTTATTTTTTAGCTAGTTTTACCAAACACTTTTAATTAAATCAGTTATCAAATTTTTAGTTACTGTATTATCAGCTATTAGTTAGATTATAAGCTAATTTTATTAAACAGAGCTTTACACCATGGAAGGAAAATGATGGAAATGGCATACCATTACTCTTTTAGTTAAGGGCAAAGAGTTCTTAAATGCTCAATTTATGCAGTTTCCACGTTTTCTTTTCTTTAGGTATTATGAACGCATCTTTGAGATCAACAGATAACTAGAGAAAAGCCCTAACTAACCTATGCAGTAGGAAAAAATCTCTAGTCATGTGATGTGTTTAAAAGCTAGTTTTTGAACATGTATATCCTTAATTTTAAGGCCTAAGATGCAAATTAATCCTTAAATTATACCCTATGGTATGAGTCCCTCTCTCAACTTTGACTCAGTATAAATAAGCTCTCGAACTTTAAACTCAGTGCAAATTAACCCCTAAACTATATACTATAGAACGAGTCATCCCTCAACAGACCGAGTTAACTCACGGTTCTGGTTTAAGGGGCCTAATTGCATCGAGTTTAAAGTTCAAGGGCTTATTTGCACTGAGTCAAAGTTGAGAGAGTGACTCGCTTCATAGGGTATAGTTTAGGAGCTAATTTGCATCTTTAGCCTAATTTTAATAACTATAAAGTATCATGTGACAAATATCCCTTTTCATGTTATAATTTATTTACTCTTTCCTCGCTTCATAACGCTTGCAGAATATTTGAGCAAGTAAATGACATGGAAAAGGAATTGATGGAACTGAGAACCCATGTCTTAACACAAAAGAAGCTTGTAGAAGAGTTAATTGCTGGTGTATTTATTAAGGCTTTATCAGAGGAAACTATGGAAACAATCACAGAAGAACTTGAGTGTGATGAGTCTCCTCCCTTAAATGGCTTGGAGGTGCATATCCACAATGTTTCAGATACTTTGGACATGCTTCTATCAGAACATAGAGCTGATGAAGCTATAGCAATTCTGGAGATGGAGGAAGAAAATTTACACAAGGTGCAGCTTGAAGATGATACTCCTTTGGATCTCTTAATGTTATATAACTCAACAATTTCTGAGAGGAAGGCTGTGATTACATTCCAGTTAACTCTGATGGCAGAAAATTCAAGAATTTCTGCTGCCGAACTACAGAAGGCGCTAGTTGGAATTTGCAGATTGGGTGATGGTCGTCTAGCAACTCTGTTACTGCTCAAGTATTACCATTCTTGTCTTGTTACTGGGATACATAATTTGCAGACATCAAGATCATTTTTACATGGTCTCTACATTAGGGAACTTTCAAAACTTGTGTTTTCTATAATTTCTCAAGCAGCAAGGAGTTTTGTAATGCTTTATGGAGAAACTTCTCCTTATGCTGCAGAACTTATTCAATGGGTCCAAGAAGAAATTGAAGCATTCGCCTTTTCTTTTACCGAGTATGTGAAATCTATCCCAGATATAAGCAATGGATTGTCAGCAGCAGCAGAAGCTGTGAAGTTTGCAATCTCATATTGCTCTATATTAGAAACTCAAAGACTAATGCTGCAGCCCTGCTTGATCAAGCATCTTCGTCCTTGTATGGAAGATGTTTTAGAGATACAAATAGACCATTTTAAGAAAGTCATCAGCATCTTTACAGCAACTGATGCTTGGGTTTTGGGTAGATATCTTGTATCTGGAATTCTGAATGAAGGCTACTCTTACATGGTTTTTGGGCAACAGCCAGAATATTGCCTTCTCACTAACAGTGGTCGGAAGTTTGTAACTCTATTGCAGGTTTGTTTGATTAATGTTCACTCTACTTTCATTGTCTAGGCTAATAAATAATTACTTAATAGAGTTAAAAAGAAATTGCTTGTTTGCGTTGGCCCAATCCTATCTTCATCCTAACTAGGAATGCCAACTGAATGGCGCAGTAGGTTGGGCTTCCAGAGAAGATTAGTCAGTTCAAGTGAACTAAACATCAATCCATTTTTGTAAAGACTTTTGATGAAATAATGTACAAGGAAACAAATATGTTGAAGCGTACTCATTCTTTCCATGTGGAAGCTGCAGTTAAACTTTTGATAATATCCATTCTTCTTTTTCAGGCTATCACCAAAGATGTTACTCCTTTGGCTGCCCTTCGAATGGAAGTTTCTATCCTTGCAGGACTCAGTAACCTGTTCATGGAGTATATAGCCATCCTCGAAAAAGCCATCACCTCAGAAACAAATGTATCAGGAAAAAATGGTTCAAGCATAATTTTAGCAGAGTCGGTGTCACAACAAGTTTCTATTCTGGCAAACATATCAACACTCGAACATTTTTTTGCCAGCATTGTCGTATGCATTTTTAAGGGCACCAACTCCATCGATTCTGAGCTAACAAAAGACACATTCGTGGACTTTCAGCGGCATGAACTAGACAATTGTGTCATGGTCATTCAAGAAGCATCTACTCATCTCAGAGCTCAGTTCTTCCGGCAAATTCTGTACAGAGTATTTTCTAAGAGCTGTAAGGTTAACCCCTTGATGCGTGCTGATAATGAAACTGGTTCTGGCCTGGTTAATGATCTGATGCCCTCCGCTGTTTTTCAGGTACTTCTTTCTTCCTTTGGAAAATAATATAATGAACTAGCATTGGAACGTTTAGTAATTGCTATTTATTCAAACCGGAAAAAAAATATATATATATAGAGAGAGAGAGCCAAGAACTTTTCACAATTCAATGTGATGAAATGACTTGTTTGTTCTTTAGTATTTGTTTAATTTGGTGCCACTTAGAAGTATATGTTTCCTTTATGTGAGTAACTCTTTGAATTGTTGCTTTAAATCATAAATTTGGCTACAAATATAATATTTTTCCAAAATTCATAAATTCATTTAAATTGAGTTGAATTTTAACAGTAGAATAATTCCAGATGGTTTTAAGGTGAATGTGTGTTTGAAAGTCTAAAAGTATAATAGTTCAATTCATTTGAATTCAATTTGGCTACATTTGCATTCTGTTAACCTCCTGTTGATGACTTTCTGCTTACACAGTTTTTCATTTTCTCCTGTATCAGTTGCTGTTTTTGGAACTGAGGAAATTAGGTAAACTTGCCGAGGATAATGCTTTCGAAGCAGATTGGCTGATGGAGCTACTGAGGGAGCTGATTGAGGCCATATTCACATGGATTTCAAACAACAAAGAGATTTGGGAAACCAACAATCACAACATGAATTTCGAAAATCATGTTTTGGATCAGGTATACATATTTGCTTCTATGTTTTGATAATTTCTGAAATTCCGGTTGTTGAATTGGTATGTTCATGATGATTAAACATATTCTCAATTGATTTCATTAATGTGAATGTGCGCACAACAGTTTGTTCTAGACATCAATTTTCTGATGGAAGTCATAAGATACGGTGAATACTTTTCTGAGCAGCCTTTGGTTCCTGCAACAATCATGAAATCAGCATTTATATCAGCTGGACTGGATCCTCTAAGGTAATTATCGCTCTAACTCGATAAATATCGGTTCTGTGTTTACTACATATATGCAATTGGTTGAACAAAATTATAGTTAGACATTTCTCTTCATTTGTATATGTTTGTATAATACTATGCTTTGAACATTAATAGTCCATGACTCCATGCTACAAAAATGGATATTAAGACCTGTGATTTATATATCAAGCAGTTTTTTTCCCAATAAATGGTTAAGCTTTGAGGACAATCAGATAGCAAAGGTTTCAACATTATTGTCAATTTGTCATTAGTTGCATTCCACAATGTTTATGTTAGCAATACTGTCCCTTAGAGGTGAAAGCCTCGAGTTATAACTTGTGCAGAGATGTTAATGATGATGGGTGGGCTATAAAAGCTGCTACTGATGCAATTGAAAGGTTGATTGAGATAGATAAATCTGAATCACATCGAGATGGTGAGGTTGTCAATGACCGAATGGAAGTAGGACGAGATGAAAACAATTCTGAGAATGCAAGTGAAACTTTCCTGGACCTGGATGATGCTAGACGTTCGTTTGAAGTTTCTTCAGTGACAGAAGATGAGAAGATGTAGCAGACACAGAGGCATCTGAATTTGTCATGAAGCAAGGAAAAGTGACAAAAAGCAGATGTCAGTCATCTTGGACTCTCATCAGATGCTAGTTACAAAAGAAGAGGGTTCTCCTCTTTCTAGAGACATGGAAGATATTGAACCTGAAAATGCAGCATATGACATTGCATTTTACAGAAGAAACCAGTTTACAAGTACGAAAATTTTCAAATTCATAATAACAATTCAGAATCTAGTTTTTGCACTGATGTCTAATTTATCTCAAAAAATTAAGTATAAGCTGATGGTACCAAACTTGATAATCTGATTTTAGGGTTAAAAACATTAATCTACCAAACTTTATCACTAGATTACAGATTGGTTATTTTTGATTTGATGTAAATTGATACTAGTCCTAGTATTTTGGTACCACTAAACTGGTATGACGGTTAAAAAATACATTTCATGATGTGCTGACAATATTTTTCGACTGTTATATTATCTTAATAGCACTAAAATGTGAATTCAGATTTCAAATTGTAACAATTTATAAATGATATATACTAATTTATATCAAATTAAAGGTTAATCTAGCCATAAAGTTTGATACAATTGATATTTTTAAGCATGTGATTTTAATTAAATTTTATAAAAATTGCAACCAATTGATGAATAAATTTCTTTTTCATAAAATTTTCAGGAGATTAATGGGCTGTCAGATTCGCCCACCATATAAAAACAGGGAAATGGACAAAAGAAAAATTGAGAGAGGCGGGAGTCGGTTGAACCCATAAATTAAAAGCGCGCCCTTTTTCTTCAAATCCAAGACGCCCATTCCCCGCCTCAAATTTTCTTTTACCGCTCAACCCCTATTATTTTCCATTTTTAAACCAAATACGCCACAAATCCTCACCGTCCACGTGTACTCATCTTACACTCCATCAATCAATCGTGCATACGTATTCCTTTAAAAAAGCCCCCTCCGGGAGCAACAACGGTTAATAAAAGGCCAAACACTTGCACAAAATAAAAACCTCCGCTTCGGATTTTGGGGTTCGAAGTTGAGTTGGTACTGGAGATGGCGGATTCGACTAAACAGAGAAGTGTTTTTAGGTCTATGAATCCATGGGTTCTCCATCTTCAGAAATTGGGTCTCGAGCTGAAGTGTCCGCTCTGGTTTGTAATCTTTTTTCCCTCATTTTCTTTATGCTATCTGACTTCTTTAATTTTATCATGTTTTGAAGTGTATTTGTTTCTTTTTCTTTTTTTCACTTGATAGCGTTTTTTTGTTGCTGTTGTTGTTTTTTAAGCTATCTGAATTAGTTGTGATTTTTGGGTATTTGCAGCTTAAACTTGCTAGAGAAGCCGATTTTGCTTCCTTGTGATCACATTTTCTGCAAGTTCGAGTCTATTCCTTCAATTTTATTCTCCTTTCTTTGGTAGTGTTGATTTTTTATTTGTCCTTAAGTTGAATGTTGACCTAGGTATTTGAATGTACTGCAGTTCATGTCTACCTGAAAGAACGCAATTTGGATCAGGGTGCCCCGTTTGCCAAGTTCAATATGTTGACAGAGGTGCGTATTTTTACATCCTTTTTTATGGGATTTTCTTCATATTTATTAGTTGGAGTTTGAAATATGATTCATTGAAAGATTATAATTAATAAACATTGATCTTCTATGTGATGTCGAACCCTTGGTATACATTGCTCGTTCACAGTTTATTTTAGGTATTAATAGAGTGCTCATTATTGAGGTGTAAAATGAATTAATAGTACCAAACCTTTTGCATATGTATCAAATTAATACTAAAACTTTTTTTTTTTGGTATCAAATTAATAGACATAACCTTGTAATTGGGTAAATATCATCCTGGCAAAGATTTGGTGCTAAATCAAACATTTATTTTCTATAGTTACAATAAGCCTCGTCATTGAGTTTTTGAATGGTGGGACTCGCCTTATCTCCTTTAAGTTGGGTTTCTTGAGACTATTATAATTTAGCTAAAATGGTCACGTGGTTTGCAGATCTGAGGCCTATGTCTTTCATTGAAAACATTTTAACAATCTATAGAAGCTTGGATGCTGCTTTCTGTGCCAACCTGGTGCAGTCCAGCTCGCCTGGTATGAGCTCTTTGTATGCTTTCATTTCATGCCCATTTCTTTGTTTTGGGTTATGACCTTTTTAATTGTAAAGTTCATTTTTTTGTGATGGTAATTTCAGATTTTGGAAAAAGCTTGGAAAAATGCAGTGCGGATTGCTTTGATAAATCAAGCAAAGAATCATTTAAAGCTGCTTGGAAGGACAGCTCAACCAGTACCAGGTCTGCGTTTTCACTATCAGGCAAAAAATTAGATCATGTTCTATTAAATTGTTCCACTGAAAATGGGCTTCAAAAGAATGACATGGCAGACAAATGCAATTTGCAAAGAGACTTTAAAAGTTATGTTCTTGAAATAGCTGGTAGTGGAGGAGATGAAGTTGATGGTGAGCAGAATATCAACTATCTACCAGTAAGCTCCCAGTTAAGAGCTGAGGGAACTCAAGAGTCTGGAAGTATGCAGATTGGCACACATCAAAACGACCAATTGTCAGCTGGTAGCCCCCCTTCATTTGGTTATATTAAGAGTTCAGAAAATGACAGCTGTGATCAGGGCGGTGATGATGTGAGATTTCAATTGTTGATTTCAATGATTTTACATTTGTTTTTCAAATATATGGCTGAAGTTCAAATATCTATTGCACTAGTTTTAAGTTCAAATATTTTTGTTGCTCGCATTGGTATTAGAATATCTTTTAGGTATTTCATTTCCTATGTTAGTGTATTGTTCCTTGCCTGGAGTGCCCTTTCTCCCTGAGCAACTTGATTCACTATCTTTTGCGGTTTGTTGCTTGCTTTATCTATCAGAGTAACGTATGGAAAGTTGGATATGCATGTTACTGACACAAGTATTGTTTGATTGTTTTTGGCTTGTTGATTGAATGTGATATGCTCTTATGCACATTTGTAACTTGTCTTCTATTAATAAGTGGATAACTGGGCATTCCTTGAGTGCATATAATGTGTGTTTCCTCTGTACCTTTTTTGTTTCATTGCGTGAGAATTCCATTTCTTGTTTTAGAGTCCAAAAAACTATCAGGTGCAGAGATTAGTTAAGCGAACTCCTGATGATAGGACAAGGCAGGAGAGGCATGACAGTTCTACCTCTGGAACTGAGAGAGTCAATTCGAGTGACTCAAAGAGGCATAAGAATTTGAACTATGGTCTGATAAGTATACGCACAAATAGTGTTGGACATATCCCAATCAGCTCAGAAACTGAAAAGTTGGGGATTTGTCCCACTCAAGCAGGACATGTGTCCACAACACCCTGTAGTGCAGAACCTCCTGCATTGCTGCATGGCTCACCAATTGAGGAAACTGTTTGTGGATTTTGCCAGTCCTGTAAAATTTCAGAGGTAAAATATACATTTGAGATTGGTTAGTATACTTTGCTGAAAAGGAGTGTTAACTTTGATACTTTTACATATCTCCTTATTCCTTTTCCAGGATTCTGGTCCAATGTTGCACTTTCTCAATGGGAAGTCAGTAGAGGGAGATGAGGCATCTTCATCCAATTCCATACATGTCCATAGGATATGCATTGACTGGTAACCACCTTGACAATTTTTGACTTATTATGTTGAAGTAATAATAATTGTTTTGCAGCCTAGTGTACTTTTCCTTGTTAGAGATTGATATATAAAATGACATGCAGGGCACCACAAGTTTATTTTGTCGATGACGAAATAGTTAAGAATCTTAAGGAAGAATTGACTAGGGGTGCAAAACTGAAGTGTAGCAGATGTGGACTGAAGGGAGCAGCCCTAGGATGCTACCAAAAATCTTGCCGAAGAAGCTATCATGTTATGTGTGCAAAGGAAATTGCTGGCTGCCGATGGGATTGCGTAAGTGTTTGTATATGCTTGCAAATTAATTATTTTTTTTTTTGTTGAGCATTTTTATAATTACTTGCACTGAGTTAAAAACTTCGATGTTAATAGTTTCCTGTTAATTGGGTTACAGGACAACTATCTTGTTCTTTGTCCATCTCATACTTCAGTTAGATTTCCAAATGAAAAGAAGTCCAAGTCTAAGAAATCTCAAAAACATTCTCACATGCCAACCCAAGATTGTTGTGTGCCTGCTCAAATGTAAGTTCTCTTGCTTTTAGCCCTTGTAACTTTGTTAAGCCTTATGATGTCCAATTAGGCACTAAATATTTGATTTGGATAAATTAGTCTAGAATTTCTTTTTGGTTCAAATAGGCCTCGATTCTGATTTACATTCTGCATGCAGAGCCCCGCAACAGTCTAACTTTTGGGCAGAATCATTTAATGCAGCAAAAGAATGGGTTTTTTGTGGATCTGCTTTGTCTTGTGAGGAGAAGGTTAGTTTAGATGAGATTGATGTTATGTTCATCCCTATTTCTTTATGCCCAGTAATTCTCCGGTTTGGTGGATCATATATTTATTGTTTATGAATGATCTTAGGCCTAATCTGAAGAACCTTAGCAGTTGGAGCACATAATTTGCAAGTGCCTTCGTAAAAGAACCAAAACAGGATTTGACAGTACTTGCATAATTTCCTCTTGTGATGTTTATGAATGTTAAATGGAGCATTTGATATTGGATTCATTTGGAGGCAGTATTGGGGATTGATAACTATCAGAGAGTTGGAAATCCATTTCTGAGTATGCATTGTGATTCATTTTATTGTTAAAATTGCTGATATGCTGTCTTTGCCTATCTTACAGTGTCTTTTGGTTGAGTTTGGAAGCATGATTGGTGTGCCTGTAACCAAATTCTGGAAACCAAACGTCACACACATTGTTGCTGCAACAGATGCAAAGGGTGCATGCACAAGGACACTAAAAGTTCTCATGGCCATTTTAAATGGAAGATGGGTTCTTACAATTGATTGTGAGTTGTCTTAGCTTTGACTTGGTTATTGTCTCATTTGATACTGAACAATGTGGTCTGTTATAGGCAGTTTTGCATTTTTGTTTCCGACATGGTCTTAGCCTTTACTCTCTGATGCACCTTGTGGGGTATGGCCACGCTAACAGTGGCCCTAGTTCAAGAAAAGTCTACAAAATCATGTTTCAAGGATGATTGAGATAGACCAAATCTGTGCGTAGATGCTATGGACTAGTTTGATTTAGCATATCAAATTCTTTGGAGTAATCTGTCAGTTTGCAAGGATCACATTTCAATTGCTGTTTGGTTCCCCTTTGTTATTTTTGGGTGGGAAGTAGCATATTGGTGTACAATATGAAGTTCAATTAATAACGGGTCATCTCTTTTTCCCCTAATGATGATAAATATTGAGAATTGTGCGGTGGAAATGACGAATATTTATGTTGTAAAGTCATAATGTTTTTTGGTTGATTTTTGTTTATTTTGTCTCGCTATTGATTTGGCCTTTTTAGGGGTGAGGGCATGCATGAAGTCTATGCGTCCTGTGGATGAAGAAGCTTATGAAGTTAGTCTAGACAATCATGGGTGCCACAATGGCCCAAGAACTGGAAGGCTTAATGTGTTGAATAATGTAAGTGTCCTAGAAATGGTTGCCCTTGGGGGCAAAAGCATGAAGATTTTTGGTGTTTTATATTATGAAATATTCCAAGCACTGAAATGCTCTATAACTTTTCTTCCCCTTGTTCTCATAAAATTTCTCTGCATTTATTGAATATTCTTAAGAAGCTTTCCTTCAATTGCATCATTTGTAGGCGCCAAAACTCTTCAATGGCTTCAATTTCTATTTTTCTGGTGACTTCGTGCTGGGTTGCAAGGAATATCTCCCAAATTTAGTCATAGCTGCGGGAGGTAATATTTTGAAGAGCAAGGATGAATTGGCCCAACAAAGCCAAGATGACCTGGCAACTTCATCAACATCATTAGTTGTTTATAATATCGATCCTCCACAAGGATGCAAGTTAGGAGAAGAGGTTACAATTTTGTGGCAGAGACTAAACGAAGCAGAAGAACTAGCTGTCAAAACTGGATCCCAGATCATTGGTCACACATGGGTTTTGGAATCAATTGCTTCATATAAGTTGCAGCCTTTTGTCAATTTAGATAGTGTTTAGCTATGCTAGAATCCTGTTAGTCTGAAGATATAAATGTTACTAACTTGATTCTGTCCTTCTGGACTCTGTAATTTGAGTTATTATGAAAATAAAATCAGCTTGACTTGAAATACAATCAGACTAAGTGCTCTGAAATGATTCTGATATTGAACCTTATTAAAAGTTTCACCTCTTGTACCAGTGAATTCTTCATACAGAATAAGGCTGTTTGATAAAAAAAAAAAAAGGCATGAGAATGTGATTGAGGCATTTGACAGACACAGCATCACATCTATAGGAACATGCCAAATTTTTAAGAAGTTTGCCTCTTTTATAAATTGGTATTCCTACAAAAATCCCGAGAAGCATTCAACAAATATGCAACTAATTATATATAGAACCTCATCAACTAAGTTCAGCCTTCAAATCTTCCTCATCTTTTGCATGAACCTTCTCCGGAGAACCTTCAATGGCTTCCTGCAATTCCCTTTTTGAATCTATGTCGATGTTGTATACAAAGAACTTAGCCACAACCAAGAAGACCAGAAAGTTGATGAACATCAAGATTGCCAAGAAAGCATAGTAATAGTCCAAGTGAGAGATATTTAGATTATTCAATATCCACCCTTTATGGCCGTTTTTCTCTGTGACATCAGCAACTGTTCTCAGCAGAAAACTACTCAGGAAATTCCCAATTCCCAAACTACTAGTAAAATATGAAGTCCCTAAGCTCTTCATCTTTTCAGGGGCCTGATCATAGAAAAACTCTAGCTTGGCAACTTCAACAAAAGTATCAGCAATGCCCATCAAAGCGAATTGAGGGAGGAGAATAAAAATACTAAGAGGAACTATACCGTCTTTTTCAACAATATTATGTTCCTTTGCAACATTGAGTCTCCTCCTTTCAGCAAAGAATGCTACCACCAATATAATCAAATGTATGATAATCCCAATTCCCATTCTTTGTAGCAATGTGATTCCTCTTGGATTTTTTGTGTATTTCCTTGCTACAGGCACGAAGTAACGATCATATATAACAAGGCCGACCAGCATGAAGATAGTAACAAATGCTGTGAGACATGCTGGTGGGATTTGAAAGTGGGGTCCCATTCTCCTGTCTAAAGTGGTGCCTTGTTTGATGAATAGTGTGTGCACTTGAGCATACATGGTACTTGGTAAGAATGTGACAACCAAAACTGGTAGCATTTTTATCATCTGCTTGGTTTCTTCTACTTGGGTTACGGGACATAGCATCCATGGTGAGCTTGATCCAGTCTGGACAGCAGCCTTGTCAAAGAATCTGCAAGTCTATCAAGTGTTAGAGGGAAGATATCATTTTTAATCCATTTTAAATTGGCTAAAGAATAAAGAATGAAACCTTAATGAGGAGGTATGATCAATTCTGAAGTTTCTTGATTTAGAGTACTCCTCAAAGCTAAGCTCATGAAGTTCTTTTGAGTCATTTGGTAAAGGAACATTGTACTTCCTTAAAGCAGCAAAAATTACTTGAGCAATCTTTGTAAATGGACTGCCAGCAGGCAATTTGTGCCTGTAAAATTGGGTGCCCACTAAAAAAACAATGATGGAGACCGCTAGGCCAACTGTAGGAAGAGCATAGCCAAGTGGCCAACCCACGTTGTCTTGTATATAAACCAAGAAAGTGTTTGAAAACAGAGTGCCAAAGAAAATGCTAAACATCCACCAATTAAAAAACGACAGTTTTTGGACCCTTTCTTTAGGTTGGAAATCATCGAACTGGTCTGCTCCCATGGTGGAAATGTTTGGCTTTGTTCCGCCAGTGCCGACTGCTATTATGTATAGTGCTAAATAAAATATGCCCTTCTGCAGAGTTGTAGCCTTTATGTCGCAATTTTCTTCTTTGATATTCGGTCCACAGGATGATGGCCTTAGTGCTGGCAATGAGACT
Source organism: Balakata baccata (assembly GCA_949630135.1). NCBI lineage: Eukaryota > Viridiplantae > Streptophyta > Magnoliopsida > Malpighiales > Euphorbiaceae > Balakata > Balakata baccata. The sequence goes on from CATIWF010214724.1 coordinate 32,167, forward strand.
GCAAGGGTTAACAGCGTCATTCCCTGTTTATTTACATTATTAGAAAACAAAAAAAAAAAGTTTCAACATATCAATATCACATAAAAAAATCACTTAATTGTTATAATTTGTATTAAAATTATGATATTCACAAATTATCGGCATAAAAATATTGACGATAATAACATAAATCGTTATGATATATATTAAAATTAGAGAAAATCGACCTCTTCTAATTTATTATATTCTATTAATTGATTGATATATCTTTCTCTTATAAAGATATTAAAATATTGAACTTCAAAGGCGTTAACATAATAGTTAATATTTCAAGAGTAAATAATAATTTTTTTATATTTTTTTATATTTATTTGTAAGTACCGTTATATCATTTCAGCATATATCAATCTAATAAAAAATTCAATAGAAAAATATATTAATAAAATATAATAAAATAAAAAGGACTAAATGTATAATTTTTAAATCTCATAAAAGTATAAGAGCAATAAATTAAATTTCGAAAGTAAATAATAATTTTCTTTTAAAATTAATCTACATATAATGAATAGTCTGTATATCTAGTCTTTATTGTTAAAAATTACTGCAACAATTTTACATCCCTGCTAAGAATTTGTCGTAAACCCTAATGAATATTTTTGTTTATATAATTATTAATTCAGGCGATCAGTAGGGCTTGGGCTTAAAAAGCATTAGATATTAAATCAGAAACCAATAAGAACATGGCACTTGCATAAATTTTATGGAGCAAAGTGTCAGATCACAATCAAAACATTAATGTACTCTAAGAGGTTCAAGCAGTCATTATTATCCAAAAAAAAAAAAAGATTTCAGTATATGTGTGGTTTATGTTTCTCCATGAAAAATCTTTAAGCGTTCGGTAATGAATGGTATGCATGTGGGATATGTGACAACGATATAAACAAAATAGAAAAGTAATTGAAAAAAAAGAGAGACGAACCCACAGATATAGTCTGACGGTAAGTTTATTTATCAATTTGAATTATAATTTAAGTTCGATTTTTCCTCCCCTCTGATGTAAACCAAAAAAAAAAAATGGAAAAAAGAAACTTAATTACATGAAATCTGTACAGAACTTAAGTAGTAAAAATTAGAAATAATTACCATGAGATAAATGGCAGAAGCAATGATAAAAGTAGAGAAGCGACCAAGATGAGCATCAGCAATATAAGCACCTAAAATGGGCAACATCCACACAGTTCCAACCCAGTTGGTAACATTATTTGAAGAATTTACAGTGCCTTCATGGAGTTTCTTTGACAAATACAGCACTAAATTTGATGCTATCCCATAATATGCCATCCTCTCAAACACCTCATATCCTTAAATACAAATTAAAATTATCTATATGTTAGAGAAATAAATTATATAAGAAAATTATATAAAAAAAAAAAATGAATTACTGCAAGAAAATTAAACAAATAAACTGAATCATGAGGACATACATACCCACAATGAACCAACAAGCCCTCCATCTCCCAGTTTTTGATCTCAAAACAGGTCTGCCCTTGAGGTCCACAGTCCCATCTTCTGTATAATCATCATCTTCTCTCCCATTACCAAGGCCTCTCTCTTCTACTTGTGCCATTTTTCTCTCAAGCTATCAGTTCTTGTTCAAGGCTCTCCTCAAAGTCTCATATATGTGCAACGACCTAGCTTCTTATTTATAAATTTTCCATCCCTTTCTTTAAAATACAATTAAGCTGATGTCACGTGTTTAACTCTTTTTCTTTCTTTTTTTTTTGGAATTGTAATGATATATGTATCTAAGTTAAATTATTTACCTTTGGAATTATATTTCTAGAACTCGATCGATGGGTTTGATTGATCTGTACCTTTGAATTATCGGCATACTCCAATGTCAATGGCAAGAGATAAAAATCATGGAAAAAAACAACTTGCAATAGGATAAAAAAAATTGATAATAAACATTTTATTCTTTCTTTATCAATTATGTAACATATACCTACTCATATACAGTGATATATAAATATATATATAATATTGTTTTATTATATGATTTTTGTAGACAGGCTTTTCAATAACTAGGTAAACCATGCTGAAAATGTTGGATTTGTCGTTGGCGCAGAATAGGGTCTTGCTCTTAAACGGTACATCCCAGCAAGCAAGCTGGCTGGGTTTACATATCACAATACATTAGCCATGATGACACAGAAAATGGCACATTTAGTTCGGCAGAAAATTTAAATATTACTTTTTCAAAAGTTTTCTTTTTGTCCATTACGGTTCTGTTTTCTTTTCTTATTATTTATTTTGGTGCATTATCAATAGGCCTCCATAAAATAATGGACCTAACTAATTCGACTTAAACTAACTGTTGGTCTATTATAGAATAGAACTCTCCCAGCACAAATTTTCTTCATACACAATATTCGAGTTCGAAATCTTGTTTAAGAGAAAGATACATCAAATCACCTCAACCAACCGTGTATTGGTTTGTTTCTTATTTTGAGGAAGTTTTTGGTGCATAGATAAAATAAAATTACTATCTTATCCTTTTGATAATCTTATAAAGGGAAATACCAAAAATTCCATAAGTGCTAAAATATCAACATTGTCATCAAATTAAAACTTTTTAGCAAAAAAAAAATCCAATCTATAAATATATTTTGTAATACAATCTTATCTTTTTGACGATTTTATAAAGGAAAATACCAAAAATTCCATAAGAAAGTACTAAATTGTCTACCATATCACCAAATTAAAACTTTTTAGTGAAAAAAAAAAATCATATTTCTAAATATATTTTACAATACAATATCTTATCCTTTTGATAATTTTATAAAGGGAAATACCAAAAACTCCATAAGAAGTACTAATTAAAATATCCACGTAAGAAGCTTCAAAAATACATATCAATGAAAATAATATATCAAGTTTAAATAAAATAAATACAACTTAGAGAATTTTACTGAAATGCCAAAAAAAATAGTACTTATTTGCATTTTTACCGGTACTCAAAGTTTTTTTATTTTTACTGAAAATAATTTTCTAAATTTACAACAGTACCTAAATCTCAAAATATACTCAAACGGTATATATTCGACATACTTTCAGTATACTTTGGGATATCTTAGTTAAATTTTTACAAAAAAATAATAAAAGAACAAAAACAACTAAATCATTAAAGAAGAATAATAATAATCAAATTCAATTAAATTCAAAACATCACAAAAATCTCAAACAAACAGTTTGGTATACCATTCGGAATACCTTAGGTATATCTTGAGAATTCCTTAGGAATACCTCGGAAATATCTGGAGTATATCTTGAGGATATTTTAGATATATCTTGAGAATTCTCAATGAATCCCCTAAGAGGAATTCTCTTGGCATACCTTGGAGATACCTTTGAGAATTCCATAGGAATACTTTGGATATACCTTGAAAATACCTTAAGTATACTTTGAGAATTTCTTGAGAATTTTCTAGAAGGAATTCCCTAGGCATACATTGGGGATATTTCAATATATCTGTAATACCTCTTATCCTTCCGTATACACCATCGTATACCAGACTGATAAGTAGTGTTACGGTTTACAAAACCAAATATCAAAACGTTTGTAAATAATATAAAATATTATAATATTTTTCTTTTAAGTAGAATAAAATATAAAATAAGAATATATAATTCTAAGTTCACTCTCTGTCTATATTCCCTTGTATATGAGTATTTAAATTTTTTTTTTTACAACACTAATATCATAATAATAAAATACAAAAGAAAAGCCAACCCGCTCAGAATGGCTACCGCTACTGCTTGACTCCATATTATGGGGTCCACTATCAGCGACTTTAAAT